>JAGDQP010000248.1:52129-73916 GCA_022664845.1 Lepisma saccharinum
GGGTTGGCAGTGCTGTCGTGGCGACCGCAGCGCCGGACTGCTGGTGGTGGTCTGTTAGGACGGTCTCCATACTACGTCAGGCGTCGTGGAACAGGAGTGTGCAGTGGCTGCAGCAGACGGAGGTAGTGTAAAATGGGAGACCTCTCAGAGTTTCAAAGAGGGCAAATTGTTGGTGCGCGGTTATGTGGAGTGAGTGTGACGGCAGTGGCTAGTGTGTTAGGTGTGTCGCCAGGGACAGTGTCGAAGGTGATGACGGCCTACACAACACACGGGAAAACCACATCGGGGAAGCGGAACAGTGGGCGGAAGAAAAGCATCAGTGACAGGGAACGCCGGGTATTAAAGCGCATTGTCACGCGGAACCGTCGTGCCACTGCGGCGCAAGTGACGGAGGAACTCAATCAGCACCTCCCCCAACCTGTTTCGACAATCACAGTCCGCCGCGAATTACATGACATGAACTTACGGGGTCGTGTTGCACGGGCCAAACCTCTCATCAGGGACCAGAACGCTTTAGCACGCCGCAAATGGTGCCGCGACCATGCAACTTGGACCGTTGACGACTGGAAACGTGTGGTATGGTCGGATGAGTCACCATTCACCCTATTCCAAACCACGGGCCGTGTTTATGTGTGGAGAACGCCCAAAGAAGCGTATGATCTGCAGTGTCTCCGCCCAACTGTGAAACATGGCGGCGGCACGGTGATGCTGTGGGCCGCAATATCATGGTTTTCATTGGGTCCTGTGGTCACACACTTCGCGGACGCATCACTGCCAACGATTATGTCGCAATTTTAGGAGACCACTTGCATCCTATGGTCCGGATGTTGTTCCCGGACAATGACGCCATTCCAGGATGATAATGCACCCATTCACACAGCTGAAGTTGTTGCAGCGTGGTTTGAGGAACATCGGGATGAAGTTCAACACCTCCCCTGGCCCGCCCAATCCCCAGATCTCAACATAATTGAACATCTGTGGTCCATCTTGGAAACACGACTCCGGTAACGATTTCCACTTCCATCCTCTCTCACAGAACTGGCCGATGCCCTGCACGAGGAATGGTGTAATATTCCACTTGCTACCATTCACGACCTCTATGCCTCCATCCCACGTCGCATCAAGGCTGTTCTGAAGGCGGCCCGACACCATATTAATCTGGTAAGTTGCACTTTCGTTCAGGTGTTTCCATTATTCTGATAAGCATCTGTACTTCAAAGAGCATGTTCAGTGCGTGAATCATTGCAGCTCTCGGTAGTTGTTTTTGTATTCGATCAGTCGTTTTTTTTTTGCTAAGGTTGCAGAAGTTTACTGGAAGAACAGACAATTGTATCAGGACATAGTTCTAATGTTAGGAGGCTTACATTTATTAATGATGCTTCAGGGCACCATAGGATACCGGTATCAGGATGCTGGCCTCAGGGATATAGCCATTCACGGCGAGGTTGTAGCGGCTGGGAGCGTAGACGGTGTGCTTTAAGCGGCAAGAACTTCAATCGGGCGATTAGATTGCATAAAATTGTGTATGAGTCCCTATTCCATTTACTTAGTAATGAATATGAAACACAAACCTCCGAAAGTGAAAGTCCTGATGTAGATATTGACACATTCCGTGATTGCATTGGGGACTTGAAAGTAAATCTCGACCCGTCTAAGCATGAACAAGTGCTTAATAGTAAACCATTTCGTACATGGTATGAGCACTAGAAAAATACATTTCAGATGTAACGGGAAAAGGTGGAGACCTAGCTAAATTCTGGATAACCTACTTGGACATGGTAGAACTAGTTCTGAATTTCATCTATTCTACCCGCAACAGAGACTGGAATATGTATGCTGAATGCTTGCGTGAAGTAGTTCTATGGACATTCGCATATGACCGCCAGAATTATGCTAAATATCTTCCACCTTATTTAAGCGATATGATACAGCTTCCACAATCCCATCCATCTGTACATGCTGCTTTTCTGCGTGGTGATGTCGCTATATATAGAAGTGATAAACCATTTTCTGGCAGTGAAGCTGACAAAACAATCGAAAATACCATCAACAGAGACTGTAAAACTGCAGGTGGTTACACTGACTTCAGTGTAAACTACTCAGCAATCCGCGTTGGGTATTGAACTCGTCACGTAGACTTAAATTCAAACAGCTTATCCACGACCACTTGCAGTCCTCTGAATCTACATGTCAACATAAGGAACTGTGTTATTCTTTTATTAAGAAAGATAACGAATCTGTACAGAAAGTGATGAAGTTATTTGGAGAAGTCATAGCAGATCCATGGTTAGGAGGTGAACTTAGAAGTCTGTCCACAGGAAAGTTGGCAACTGATAAAATGAAAGCGGATATTTTGAATGCTAAACAGAAATGTGAACTTGGTTACAAGCAGTTTATCTTGGATCGTTGTTCTACTACGTCGAAGACAGGTTACTTTGATTCATTGCAGAAGCAATGACTTGCCACATTTAAGAATCTAACTGCTGAGGTGCCAATCAAGATGAAGGATAAATTTGTTCCCTTGAAAGCGGACAGATCTTTATTTGGTAGAATGTCAGTGTTAGCTCAGTTCCGCTCCATCAATATGAAAATTGTGTTTCCACTGGGACCACTTCCATGGAGTTTGTGCGATCCTTTTGCTGCTCCAAGGAAAACAAACAAGGCTCAGCTCAGCTCACTATCTTACCAAAGACGTCGCTCGGGAAATGAGTTTATCCCAGAGATGCTGTTTCAATTTTTGATGGAATAGCTGTCATTCAGGGATATACACCTGGATCTGGTGAAACATTTGGGATTCTTGCTCAGAAGATATTTCGTAGTAGTATTCGTGTTCCGTCCAGTAGAATAGATGTTGTTTTCGACATCTACATCTGTTCCTCGATAAAACAGTGTGAAAGGCAACGAAGAGCACCCTTTGTTTCAACTGCGGTAAAATTCAGCACTATTCTGCCGTCATATACAGTGCGATCATGGAAGCAGTTTCTTCAAATCTCTGAAAATAAAACAGCATTGGTAAAAACTTTATTTTTATATGGGCCAGTTTAGTCACTTTGGACTTCGGCCCGTCACGATTTGTCCTTAGCTGTTAAGTGTTAAAATCCACACCCATGCCCCTGCCGGGACTCGAACCCGGGACCGTTGAGTCGATAGCCTACCGCCGCAGACCGCTCGACCACCCGGCCGGCAAAACAGCATTGGTGTCGTTTCTTACAAGTGAATGGGAAAAGGAATCGTATAGAACACAACACAATGAGAAAAAACTTTGTCACCCGTGGTGAGCTGTGAATTCAAATCACTTCAAGCGGCTCGAACCTAGTCCCTGAATTGTTCTGCACTCATGAGGAAGTAGACACAAGAATGTTCCTTCATGCTGCAACCCGGTTGCAGCCTTCATGCAACCGAAGCTTCATTTGTGTTACACAGTGATGACACGGATGTAGTTGTTATTGCTCTCTTTCAACATTTGATTATCCAGAAACGAAGATACATACTCTTCAGCAAGGAAACGAAACTTCAAATAATAATATCGTTGAAAAAAATTAAGAGATCTTTAAACGCAGAAATTACTCTTCAAGATTTCCTGGTGGCTTTACCTGGAATGCATGCCATCACGGGGTGTGACACTGTTTCGGGTTTCTGTGGAAAGGGTAAAGTTTCCACTCTGAAGCTGGTGATGAAATCCAAAGAATACACAACTTCATGCAAGCAGCTGGGAACTGAGTGAAGACTTAACAACGTCCATCGAATCATTAGTATGTGAGCTTTATGGAAAGAGGATGTCCAACGTAAACACACTACGGTATGGACTTTATTGGGTAAAGGGTGGAGAAATAAATCCTGAAAGTCTGCCGCCATGTCAGACTTCCCTTAACCTCCATATTGCTTGAGCAAACTATCAAAAAGGTATTTGGAAAAACACGCTTACTGCTCACCCCGAAATCCCTACCCCTCATGGCCATGGAATCAGAAGAATGAAGTGAGCATCCAGTGGCAGGGATCTAAACCAGCACCAGATAAGTCCTCGAACTCCTGTGTTGCGCCTGCAAAACATGTGATGAAGATAGTTGCTGTTGCTTCCGATTCGGTTTCAAATGCACTGATTTATGTAGAGTTCAATGCAATAACATGGACACGTGCAGAGATAGATATGTGATTTATCTTTTCTTCGATTTGCTCTCAGTGACAAATATTAATTTCTAGAGTACTGTTATTTGTTATTTATCATGTATGTGGTAAAAGTCTTTAGTGCAGTAAAAAAGTGGAATTATCTCACGTAGCCTATATTCCTTAACCCTGGAAATACTATAAAATAAACGTTAATGATACTAATGTGTCACCAAATAATATTTCTTCTCACATGAGTTATGTGAAGTCACACCTTGTTGTCTCATATTACATTGGAAGGGATTTATTGAAATTACTCGTACTTCTATCACAACCCACTTAGCAGTAATAGTCTGGGAGCTAGGGTTCAATTTTGGTTCACTTGGAGGTACAACATGTAGCTTTATGTACGTATCGGTGGGGCTGGACACATGTACTAAAGTAATCTGTACAGTAGTGGAATTTGGTCAGCTTATGATTGTATTATCACGTTGAATAGGTTCCAGTTTTAAATTTGGCTCCTAGCTCCGGGACCACAACTGAGCATCGACCAAGTTGGTATCGGGTCCACGATTTAGTACCTGTAAAGAACATTAAAGACGACGGAAACATGCAGTAGTGAGGAGATGGTAACTGCATTTACAATGTGAAATCATCTCAGGAAAAATTTGCACTCTTCATTTATTCAGGGTTGTAATATTGGGTTTCTGATTGCATCAGAGTGATTCCGTACGCTGCATCGGAACTGACTTTTCAGGAATTAAGAAAAGCGTCGAGTGCAACAGCGTTCAATTGTATTCTTACATCAGTTCATCTAAATAGAAAAGTCTGAGGGAAGAACGATTCCAGTTTTTCCCTAGTTGCAAAGTGATATTCATATTCAAAAAAGAGAGGGAGAGCGAGAGATAATGTTATGTTCGAAATGTTGCGTAGTGAGTGAAGTTGGTTTCATAGCTATGGAAACTTCTATTATTTCTGAGATTATGATCTCTGTTCCTCTGGTGATTGGTGTCGCGTGAAGAGAACCAATTTTCCACCGTAAAAAGTTTTATTTGTCGACAGTTTGTGTCGATATCTTAACGATTTTCCAGCTGAGCTTGAGGTGAGCTGAACGATTATCAGTAATTTTTGCACAATGGTAGTGGTTCATTTGGAGAAGGCTTAAAAGATTTGAGATTGGTGATAGTTGTATGCGGTGTTAGAAATTCGGAACTGTATTGATCGCCATTCTCCCCACTTAGGTTGCAAAAGGAAAGATTAAACGATGGACGTGTTATAGTAAACAATTCAATAGCACATCTCAATTAATTCTTACAAAATACATATCTGGTAGTTAATACAGAAATCACGCTAGCGTGCTCTTTTAATTATAAACAAAATATTTTGAAAGATCATGATGAATATAATAGTATCAAACACTGTTCTATGTATCGGTAATAATGTTGAACCCATTATTAGTTTCAAGAAAGTGACAGCTTCAAGAAGTTACTGAAAAGCTCTAGATTGGGACCATTTATCTTGACTATCAAAGGGTCGTTAATGGTAGTCACAACTCACAAGCAACGTTCAGGCTTCGCAGAATGAGTCTGACAAAAATTAGTATCGCACTAGATAAAGGATGACATATATCATAATAAAAGCTTTTCGTCTTGCAGCCTTTCGATTCATTGCATACCTTGGAACTGGTGACGAAGGATGTTAGTTTCAGAATGCGAACGACTGAACCTATTTTATCCCAAATTGGTATGGTGATAGAGTGGACTACCCGGTACCCACCATTTTTACCAGCACAAGGAATTTCAGCTTAATGCCACTTCCATGGTAACTAATTTCGTAGAATATATATTCTATGGCAACGTCCCGCAAACTATTTTCCAAGTGCGGACCAATTTTGTTAGGTAACCCTTTACAGTGCGGAATCAAGTTTCTTTTTATTTATCTCGAGTACCGGTACCTGTGATAATGATCAAATGAATTTAATCATGCAAAATTCGAAGAACAATATTTGAGAGGTAATTTATATCTTGTTTTTGTCTATCGCAACAGTAACACGTCGCGGCTTTTGTCTACCGCTATTTTTGTGCATAGCCCTTTTCGCTCGTCGCTGTTTCGTCGTATAACGATTTTGAAGACATGAAAGATGAATTTGCCGTAGTAGAAAATTATGTAGTATCGGTCTTTTAACAGTACAGTTGGATCCTTCTCTTGTTGACTACTGCGTTTATTTTTAGAATATGTACTGTATGTATCTGCTTTTGGTGTGAAGAGTTCCGCGATTAGAACTTGAGAATTTGGTGGGTTCCCTTTGTTTCAATCACTCCACTTCGGAACTACATAGGCCTATCTTATCAACTGTAGATTACAAGAGCACAGATGTTACCTTTCAGGAGAGAAAGGAAGATAAAATCGTTCTTAATTATATATGATAAAGTCAATTCAAGTATGTTTGAACGTTATTACGAGACAGCTAGAATAACAGTTACTAGGTTACAAATCTATTTTAGATAACTTAGTGATAAGACTTCGATTATGCTTTTCTGTTAGTTCAGTGATAAATCGGTGGATTCGTTAGTTATGGAGCAGTAAAACAAAACATGTCTGAAATCTTTTGTTTTCGGTTCAATATAATGACTGTACGTTCCAGTACTGGATTGACTTGCTTCCTGGGCTATAGACTCTCGTTAGGACCCCTGTTACGTATTATCTGTAGTCGTAAGGGTAACTGACTTATCTCTGGCGGGACCCTGAGCTACAGCCTCTTTGGACCCCCCTTCATTCATCCGGTTCTGGTACGTCCTCCTTCCCTCAAAACAATTCCGAACAATAAAACATCGTTCGTATTTGTACCACTCTGTACCTGAGAGCTAGAAGGGCGTAAGTCCATTTTTATCCAAAACGTGATAAATACAGTTTTGTACAGCATTCGGAAGGCTTAAAATAATGGTTACTAAATTCTTGTAGTTTGTCCATTTCATTTCTATGCGAAAGGATGTATCTCCCCCCCCCCTGTTTTCTGGAAAACAAAGATTTGTGACTTACGCACTTCTAGCTCTCAGTTACAGAACTAATATACGGATGATTATTAACAGCACCGAGCGGCCGAAGCTCAGTTAGTAGAGCGTTGACTTTGTAATCGGAAGGTCCAGGCAATGATTCCTGCGACCGCCCATCCTGGCTGAGGGTTTTCTAAGGTTTTCCTCCGCCACACAGGGAAATGCAGGAATGGCACCTCTTAACTAGTCTTTGAACAATTACCTTGAAACATCTATCCCGGCCTAAGCCTGAGATACCTAAAGGCCATAAATAAACTCAGAATTCGTATTAACAGCGCTTGTGAGCTTCTAAGGACGAGACTACAGCTTTTGTACTGCAGGTCTACAACAACTTGAATTATAATAATAAATCACAGCCATATTCAATCCACTACTGGATGAGGCCTCTCCCCGAAGGGAGGAGTTGGTCTACTGCTCCCACGCTGACCAGACGGGTTGGGAGAGGAGAGCCGAAACTCTCACTGTGATCGCCACTGTCTTTTATTCATAGCAGCTCCCCAATTGTCCTCACGATGCTGGGTCAACACCGAAATTTTTGAGCCCCCACCGGGAATCGAACCCGGGACCGCTCGCACTGAAGTCGAGCGTGCTACCGACTAGGCTACGCAGGAGCTCGACTTGAATTATATATTATTATATATAAAAATGCTTGGGGGTAATAGCACTATAAGGACGCAATGGGACAACTCAGTATATTAAGATTACAGCAATTTGTTTCGTTATTATTATTATTATTTTTGTATATCTTAAGGAAATATTTTACTACGCTGTCCTTTCCTAAAATTAAATACTCGAAGTTTATGAATGTTTCAGTCTAATGAAGTATTTCATAACTTCGTTTCTCTCTCAATTGTGTAACATTGTATTACAACAGACTTCTTTACCGTACGTGTGTAGTTTGGTAGAGACACAATATGTGTCGACTGAAAGTATGTCCTTCAATATGGAATGCTTGAGTTTCATCATCCGGTGTTTTTTTAGATTTTTCTTTAGTTGCTCGGATTCAGAAACATTCGTTGAGAGGGAACCCAAATAAGGATACAGACAGTAAAACTAATCAAGTGATATCTTCAATGAAACAAACGTGAAAGGGGAGTTCTTCGGGAACAAAAACAGGACCTCCAGCATCCATATTGCCTTTGTAATCATATTTTCCAAGAGCTTAATTAAGAATAACAGCCAGATGGATATTTTTTTTCTTGTTTCAAAGTTGGGTTCCATCTTTGTGTCTGTCCTTTCATTTAAAACTTTTATTTTTTTTTAAATTTAACTTCAGAATAATATAGGGATAGTCTAAATTAAAAGGGTTTGAGTGACAACAAAAATGTTCCATCTCGTCAAATCTAGGACGTAAGTCACTTAATATTAATATTAATTGAAATATAGAATAAGGTATTAGGGCGGTACTTTAAAAGAAAGATTGTTTTATAGTTCCCTTTATCTTTCGAGAAGTTAGAAATATATTTATCCAAAGTTCAACATTGCTATTTGGAGTCTGTTAGTCTCTCTCTTACAAAGACATTACACAGTGTCTTTACGTTGTCACTTCTGATATATTCGTCAATTAAGATAACGCAATCACAGTTTGTCACCTCACGTCGCTCATTTGTGTGATTCACATTTCCTCGGGACCTTTGAAGAATATGACTTCATCAGAACAAAACAACTTCACCTAGATAAATAAAACTTTTCCTTTCGTAGATTTTTTTTTTTAACTCTTTACATAACAAGATAAGTCGATAGACGTTCTTTACCAAGCATTGTCCCTAGAGTAGCCCACGGTTGTTTTCACTGTATCTTATTTTCGACGGCTATTCATTTTCACTGACATTATTATTTACTTAAATTGATGGGAATAGCAATAAGATTCTTCATTTTTAGGTACTAGAAAGGTTACTTTATGATTCAGTGTTCTGTAGGCATAGTCTTATTTTTTTATCATAGCAAAGTGGAAAAAATCCCGTGAGAAAACTTATGCATAATATAAACAAGTTACTCATTACGAGTTAGGTGTAAAATTCCCAGCTTTAGATAATTCGGACATAATATAGAACATTAATAGTACATGAAATAGAACGTAAATATGACATATAACTAGGGCGTGAAATAGGACATAACATACCAAGCGGGTCTTCAGAGGACCCCAGGCTAATTTTTTTTTTCTAATGCAATTGAAACAGTATGACAAGACTATTGCACTTAACTTTATTGTAACAAACACACACACACACAGTAAGCGTTACAGTTTCGATGTTCTAAGAACATCTTCCTCAGACGAAACACTCTATCCGGTTCATAATAAGCACCAGAAAGCCAGGAGATCTTTTCTGCGTCTTCCGCCATTGACAGTCCTTCGCTCACAGACCACACCCCTAGTCAACAATAACGCCATAACAAACTTGTAATAGCAAATTACATACAAAGAAAATGAATCGAAGCGCAAAATATGTTTTAGATAAATACGTAATAAATAAATAATAATATGTAAAGTGGGGGGGGGGGGAAAGAACAGTCGCTATTTTCTGAAATGCTTTCTTCTCTCATCTCTTCCCATTCCTCATTTATACTCAACCCACCACTCCAGTTTATCGCTTTATCTCCCGTTTCCCTAATTGTTCTCGCTTCTTTCCACTTCCTTACCAACATTCTTTCCTCTTGTTCTAGTATCTCCGCTCCTTCCCAGTCTATGGCATGGGCCTCTTCCTGCACATGTGTGTAAATAGCATGTGAACTGAACAAGAATACTTCAATAACATGAGATTTTATTTACAGCAACAGACATATACAACAAGTACCTTATTTAAATTGTTTTGAAGTTTTAGGTTTTTTTTTTTAACTCGTCTAATGTAAGTAGTTTAATCGTTCTTTTTTCATTCTGTACATTTGAAAAAATTTGTAAATTTGCAACATCCTGGATTTTCACTTCTGAAATATAGCAGTAATCCGAAGCCAGAAATTTAAAATTCTTGTACAATCTAGCTATGCGTAGCGATTTTAAATGATAGTGCATTATGTAGACAAAAGTAATCTATCAAAATATGGCTGATCTTTATATGATTCAAACCGTTCTGTTTGAAACGTTATTAAACTTCTTTAATTACTAGTATGAGCACGAATAGTGTAATTATAATAATAATCTCCTTCCACATTAATATAACCTAGCACCATTGATACTAGTTCCTTCCTAAGCTCGTGCATTAAAGGAATCATTGTGTAAAGAAAGGTTATAATGATAAGATCTGAAAGCTCTTGTCATATTGTATTCCGTGTCGATTGTGGTAGTCCGGGTAGTGGAACAAATTTCATTATCCAAATAATTACAAGAAAAAAACATTGTTGAGAAATTTCCTGGGAAAAGTATTCGTACAATTAACAGGGAGAGCAGTTTAGCATAATGTATATCTGAATATTTATAAGTGGTGACCATATTAATGTTATAAGCATAGAATGTTGTTAAGTTATTCTGAAATATTTTGACTACACTTGTTGGATAGTTGTTTCTTTGTTTAACAGAATATTATAAAATGCCATTTTCATTTCATCCTTCATTTTTATTTATTTTACAAATGTCTTCACAATTTTAAATTTTGTACATACAGTAAACTTGTCTACCAGGTGCATAAATATGAAACCGGAATTTATGTACAGAAAAGACACAGTGATTGGATGGCAATTCTAAGAACTATTTTATTCGAAGTATTGGCCATCGCTAGCGATACATTTCTGCCATCGTTCCGGCCATGTGTGGATGTCAGACCGAAAAAACTGTGCCTCTTGTGCTGCAAACCAGTCATCAAGCCATTTTCGTAAGATCTGAAGCGCTGGTCAGCAAGTGCGTGTCCCATGGATGCAAATAAGTGAAAATCGGAAGGCAACAAGTCTGGTGAGTAAGCCGCATGTAGAAGGATTTCCCAGCCAAACCTCGCAATCGTTTCCTTGACCGGTTTTGCTGTGTGGGAGGGTGCATTATCGCGAAGCACAATCACTTTATGTTGTCTTTGGTCATATTCTGGTCGTTTTTCACGCAAAGCTTGATGCAGATCGATCATTTGTTGTCGGTAACGGTTTGGCCAGGTTTCAGCAGTTCATAATAGATCACTCCGTTCTGATCCCACCAAACACAAAGCATTGTCTTCCGTCCATAGCAATTTGGTCTTGCAGTCGATGTCGCCGGTTCTCCTGGAGTTATCCATGATCTTTTACGCTTAGGATTCTCGAAATAGATTCACTTTTCGTCACCAGTCACAATTCGATGGAGAAATGATTTCCTTTTGTACCTGGCGAGCAGAATTTCGCAAGTGTTTTTTCGGTTTTCCTGCTGTCGTTCAGTCAATGTATGTGGAACCTATTTTCCCACCTTCTGAATCTTGCCCATGGCTTTTAAACATATGGAAGCTGCTTCTCGTGTCACATTTAATTGATCCGCGAGTTGTTGTGTTTGAGCGTCATCCTCATTCAACAAAGCTTGCAATTCGCTGTCTGCAAACTTTTTCGGTGGTCTTCCACGTTCTTCGTTTCTCACGTCAAAATCGCCACTTCTAAATTTTTTAAACCACGCATAGCACTGTGACTTATCAAGAGCTTGTATGTATTTTGTTCAAAAAAATATCCGTATTAAATATTGTTGCGTCCCCGGCGTCTTTTTCAAACGCACTTAGTCATAGCTGAACTATTAAAATACTAAAGAATAATATTAATATTAAACATTCGCCTTCTTTTACAAACACTTAAGTTAAACTGAACTATTAAAATGTTTTTATTTGAAGAAATATTAGTATTAATCGTTATCGCTTCTTCCGGCATCTTTTACAAACGTACTTAGGCCTACCTGCCCACGCAACTAAACACTGTTTTTGTTTCATGCGTATTTGCTAGACAGTGCGTTTCGAAAATATGCCACCAGCACTGCTAGTGGGCAACTGTAAAATGGCGCGTGCTTCAGTGTTGCCAAATAAAACTTGGAGGGTGTACCTTTCATGTCACATCGGTATTTCGACAATAAATTCATTACAGCAGCCACCGACAACGTTTCTTTCTTCACCATTCATTTTGAATTATCCTGTATAATGTGGTCAAGTTCAAAAAAATCCAGATTACAGAGTAATACCGTTATGTATAGTACCAGGTGTGCCGGTTAATAATTCTTATTTTTTTCTGACAAAAAACACGCTTAATGTGGGAGGAAGTTACAAAGTGGTTTATTCAAAGTATAGGCCATCGCTAGTGATACGACAAAATGTGCACTGACACACAAATACCATATCAAGGAGAAAAAGTAGTCTTGCTTGTGGCAGGTACTTATGATTAAGTGTGAAAGAAAATACTCGAAACACCGGAGTCTAATTTCAAAGCAGTTATTATTGCATTTGCCGGAGTACAAAGGACAACTAAAGTACACTTTATCCCGAAAATATATTAAAGCAAAAGTTTTCGCAAGCACGTACTGCCTCTCGTTAACACGCACTACTCTCTTTCCTACATGTGCTCCAAACTTACCACTAAGTTTTCAATACTGAAAAGATATTCAATAATTTGATGCACAGAATCCGTTAATTTAGAATCACAAAAATAAACACCCAAAAATAGGTTACGGATCTGGCCCACAACAAACTCTATAATTAACCACTTCATAAAAACCATTTGACCAAATGGAGCACACTACAAAATGTTTCCAAGTAAACGCACTATGGATAATAAGAACAATTTACATTACAAAAAAATAAACCTTATTTGCTGCAGAATTTACCCAGATTAGAAACCAAACTTATGTAATATTTATCACTTAGTCTTTATCCATAGTTCAGTTACTTGAAGACACGAAAGAAAAAAAAAGTAAAGGAGACAAAATTTACTCCTTACGAGGTCCCTGCCTGAACAAACCTGACGCATCGAACCGAGAAACTCAACAACCAAGCAAATCCGCCAGATGGCAGCGCCATCCTCACAACACGGGTGAGTGTGCTTGTTAACGACAAGACAGCCAACACGAATGACGTCACACTCAAGCAACTGAACAGATTAAACATGACCAAATAGCGAAGCATGAGTGCGCGCCCGCTATACAACAAAATATAAATAATACAAAAATATATAACATTTTATATCTCAGTAGAATAAATCAAAACAAAATATTTCTTATGTTGTCACACATTTTCTTCATCTCTGGCAATTTATGGATGCCCTCCCAGAGAAACTGTACATCTTTTGAGGTGGTCCAGTCATGAAGCCACTTTTCGACATCTCCGTAATTGTTGAACTGTTGCATGGAAAGTGCGTGAGACGTCGATGAAAACAAGTGGTAGCCGGAAGATGCCAAGTCTAGTGAGTACGGCGGGTGGGGCAAGAGTTCCCCGTAAAGTGCAGAAATGGTGTCTGTGACTGCGTTCTCTGTTTGTGATGGGGGCGTTGTCGTGCTGCAAAATAACTTTCCCGTGTCTTTTTGCCAATTCTGGTCGCTTTTCGATCAAATTGGTCGTTTGTTGACGGTAGCGAACGGTATTAACTGTTTTACCTGGTTTCAGAAGCTCCTGATACACGACACCCTTCTGATCCCTCCAAATGTACAGCATTGTCTTCTTGCCAAAGCGATTCGGTCATGCGGTCGATGTTGATGGTAATCCTGGGTGAACCCATGATTTTCTGCGTTTTGGATTATCGAAATATATCCATTTTTCGTCTCCAGTAGTGATGCAATGCAAAAAAAAAAAAAGTCTTTCTTTCATGGCGAGAAAGCAAAACTTCGCACACCGTGTTCCGCTTTTCCATCCGTCTGTCGTTCAGCTGATGTGGTACCCATTTTCCTTCTTTCTGGATCTTTCTCATGGCATGCAGACGATCACAAATGGTTCGGCGTCCAACAATGCTTGCAATTCGGCATCTTCAATTTTTTTTGTTTTCCTTGGTGTTCTTTGTCTTTCAAGTCGAAATCACCGCTTTTGAATCGTCCAAACCAGCATTTCTCAACCTTGTTCATCCTGCGACCCCTTTCATCATGCCTTCTAGCTGGCGACCCCTTTCATCATGCTTTCTAGCCGGCGACCCACAATTATTTTATTTTGTGTAATATTTGCTTTTCATTTCAAAACATAACAGTTTATTTCCTGTATTTATAATAAGTATCCTATTTATATCATCCAAAACTACGTATTCAGTAAACAACATTATCTTTAGTAATTATTAAAAACGACAAGCAAAATAAAATGTATTCTTTGAAATTTATTAGTTTAAACCTACAAAACCCTAGTAAAATTATTTTTTTCACTGGTCGCGACCCTCAGGTTGAGAAACCCGGGTCTAAACCAACGCATACAAGCGTCTTGCATTGGGACATTGTCGCCGTAAGTTTCCACAAGTATACAACGGCTTTCACTCGCGTTTTTCTTTTGAATGCAAATGCTCTTTATTTAGCTCGAAACTCTAATGTTTACCACACGAACAAAATGTACGTGAACTCGAATCGTTGAAACATGAATGGTGTTTTGAAAGGTACTCTCTCTCATAGCAACAAAATGACGTAAGAGATGAGACTCTGAACCAACCCTTGTTTCCAGCGCCATCTCTTAAAATAAGAATTATTAACCGGTACACTTGGTATATGGGATGTGACGGGTTCCACTAAGATGCGACTCAGTTACAAAAGAAACTTGACAGATTTTACTTATGAGTACAGTGGATTCCCTTTAATTCGAAATCAAAGGGCATACGAAAAAGGTTCGAATTAACAAAAACATGCATTATAATAAGTAAAACAAAACTACATAATACTGAATAACATGCAGTAGACCTTACGTTAGAGTGTGCCGTATTTTGTTTAAGAATAAACAATTCCTCTCACAAAAAATTAAGCTACCAGTAAATTGGGAACACATTTAAATAAGTAAAATGCCCTGCATTACCACACTAAATCACATACACATGTAATAATATTAGCTACCTGTTGTCACTTGAAAAAGTTCGTGGCTTTTATTTGTTCATTTGTACACGGTCAACAAAATTTTCAATTTTAGTTATTCCGTGAACTTCAGTGCAGTTAAGGTTAATGTAAAGCGATGATCTCCAACAAAAGATGGTAGCACTACCTCCGTATATGTTTAATATATTTTTGTCGCACGAAATTTCAATGCTCTCCAATTCAAGAGTTTGATCAATGCCGACTTTTAATTTTCTTTTTTGTTCATTGTTGAAAAAGCTTCATTGTCTTAGGGTTTGATATTAACAACAATCAAGAGATTTCAACACTGAAGAAAAACGAAAATAAAAAAATCGGCATTAATCGAACTCTTGAATTGATTATGAACTTTCTTCCCTGAAAGTTAGAACTCTCTAGGTTTGAATTTGTAGGAGCAGCATTGAAATTTCGTGAGACGTATACGGAGGTAGTGCTACCATCTTTTGTTGGAAATTGTTGCTTGACATCAACTTTTTGTTTTTAACAAATTATTGGCTTAAATACATACATCTGCACACAAATGCATGGGCAATCAATCCTACCTATTCAGGAGAGGGTGCTTATCAGTAAACAATAAAATGTCTCTCTTCTGGATAGCTGAAAAACAGTTGAAATTGCATTCTTCAATTGGCTGTGACAACTAGTAAAAATTCGGTCTGGTAAGCCCCTGATACGCCTTTTCGTGATTAGGTACGCGAAAGTGCTGACCACACAGCCGTTACTCAGGTGGACGTAGTTCCACCAAACACGGACAGATGGCATTGGGGCAGGCTCAGGGCCTATAGGCCTGTTACGGCAGGTTTTTTTTTTTTTAAGTAAAAATTCCTGGAGTACCTATTTCAGACATTGGAATTCAGGAATATTTCCTTGCCTTTTGAAATAATGAACTCCTGCCTTCGAATGATCCAAACAAGAGCTCCGAAAATTCGTATTACACATGAATTTTTAACATTGGTTTCAATAGGAATTTCAAAGGGGGGGGGGGGGGAACTTCCGTTCGAATTACCGAATAATTCGAATTATCCATCTCGAATTACATAGAATACACTGTATTTTGTTCTTTGTTTCGCAACATTTAATCAGAACTGTTTTTCATAAGTTATACCTGGGTATAATACTGAACTGATAATACTCCTGAAAGGCCATTTCATGCAGTTTGTCGTCGACGATCACTTCCTAATCAAAGTCCTCTTTCTTGTTTAATAGATTTCGTTTCTAGAAACTGAAAAATTCCAAGTGTAATTAAGTGTCTTATTTGTAAATATTTGAATTTTATTTAAGGCCTTTAGGTAGCTTTGGCTCAGGTCGTATAGATGATAATGGAAGAATTGGTGGAATGAAGACAGTGGGAAGAAACGGGTGAAGCACGAGAAAACCCAAACACACAGTGTTTGTCCACCACAAAGCCCACATACATGAGCTGGGACCGAACCGGGTACCAGAGGTGAGCGCTCTACCACTGAGCCACTGCGGACCTATTTGTAAATATTGTTTACACATTTAGTATTTTCCATATTTTATATTGTACTTACACTCAATTACCCTTTGACGTGATTGCCTAAAGACAATGTTCTGAAGCTTCGCTGTAAAAGCACAGAGGGTCACCAAAATCTTGGAGGGCAGACAATTGGATAAATCCATATGTATTAATATCCGTTTAACTGCGTATTACACGGAATAATTCGTTGCTAATATTAATAAACTTTTGTTTGGTAATTTGTATTTGAAAATTTGGTAATCAGTTTTTTTTTTTTTTTTCTCCTTTCCAGGATTTGCTGAAGACAAAACACATCCTGCTAGTGTAAGAACAACTAAATGTCAGCGTAACAGTAGAAACTATCTGAATCAAAGATGGGTAAACGCAAAGTGCAAGGGAAGGAATCGTTCGAAAGAATGAACTATCTCTATCAAGCAGCAGAACTCATGTTGAAAACGTGTCCTCAAGAGCCTGACATAGCTGCATATTATGGAAGTGTAATGGTTGGAATAGCGAGGAAAGCTGTACTAAGAATAGACCCAAGTGTTAAAAGAACAATGTGTAAAGGCTGTTGTATTATTCTTAAGCCTGGTTTGAGTGCAGAAGTACGAATTCGAAAGAAATGTATTGTATGGACATGTCTTCGTTGTCAGACTTTAAAACGCTTCCGCATACGAAAGGGACATAAATTATGGGCTGAAAAGCCTGAATCTGTTGTTGAAACAATCGATTTTAGTCAATAAAATATTTATATTAGAAACACTTCTGTAAAAAATATGCACTTTTTTTATTGTACCAAAAGGTTTAGATTTATATGAAAAGTAACCATGTTAGAGATTTCCTGGTGAATTTGAATAACCTTTCAGTTGCAACCAATTCAATTTTTTTACCCCTCCAGTGACCCGACGTCTACCATCTCTTTGCTTTAGTGCAGTGATTCTCAACCGGTTTGTCGCGAAACCTATAAGAATGTGATTTTGCTGATAAAATAAATTCAAATAATTTCACTCAGTATTTATTTTGAAGAAGAAACAAGAGAAAATATTCATGAACTTAAACATTTATTTTACAAGGAATTTATTGGTTCCTTTACGCCTTACAAGAAAATATAACTTACAATAGTAGTGACCAAGTCTTCCCCCATCGTTGTCAACTCGTAAGTTGTCAACCCCATCAACGTTAGTAGCCGCTGGAACGCAATACAAAGGATAGTGTGCCGCGAACAAAAAAGGTTTAGAACCACTGTTTTAGTGTTAGTTATTACAATCCTAACCATTCTCTTTTGTTTTGTTTTTGTGTGTGAAAAACATGTCGGAAATTATAGCTCACTGTATACAGGGTGTAACAAGACCTCGGAGAAAAACTTCTGGAGTTGATTTCTGACATCGAAACCAGTAACAAAAGGTTCTAATTAGCATGGATGAAATTCCGCTTCGTTGTGGAGTCACAGCGTTTCCAACTTGGTTCCCAAACTCGACACCTTACAAATGGGAAGAAAATGAATAGTTCTCAATAAATAAGAAACGACGGATCGAATTAAAATCTCGTTTCCGGAAATGTATTTCTTACAACATGGTGAAAAGGCGATGTCACCGGGTTGTCAGTGTTGCCAAGGTGTTATAAGTAACATTTTTCAAATGACACTACGTCGTGTTATTGGGTATTTGTTATGCCCTAGTGACGATAACATACGTCAAGCACACGCAGCAGTGTTGTAAGCCAAAAGTTGTCGCGATCTCATACAAAGTACGTTTTTTCGTATAATGTTTCATCTCGTGTCGTATCTATAGTTTGGAACACTGCGGTGTGTGTTTTACGTATGTTGTTTATCATCACTTCCATTTGAGAAATGTAAACATTATACAATGTAGGTTACCCTGACAACGTGAAAAATTGTCTACATAACTTTCTTTTATTTAAAATACACGCAGTACTCTGAATACAGTTTGGCAAAGGCTATTAACCTTAATAGTGCTAAAAGGAGATCAAATGAACTCTATTTTATCAGATTCCTAATTTCAATTACCAAAAGTTGATTTATTTTTGCTAGCAATTCTTATGATGATTACTAACCGAGTATCATATGGTTGGTATATTAAGCCGAGCACACGAAAAAACTGCCACAGTGGAGAAAGATACTCAACAAATTCAGAGTGACAGGAATTTATCCACTGGACATAAATATTTTCACAGATGATTTTTTCTTTTAACAATCAACATTAGGAATTGGACATTGTTGATGTTGAAGATCCAGACATGCTTGGAATAATTTGCTTTGAAGATAATCTCCCGGAAAATGTTCCGTCTCCGCCTCTACATATTGAAATTGTTGAAGCTAGCAATACGGTTTCTCTGGAAAATCCTACGCTTTGGTCTTCTGCCGTCTTCTAATTTGCGAAATCCTACGCTACGGACTTCCGATTATATTCCAGTGTTCAGTTTCACCCTGTGACGTAATTCGACCGTCGAAAATAAAGATTAGAACGAAATGTACCAGAAGTCTCGAGTCTAAAATTGCCACTAAATAAAGACTTGAAGCACAAAGAAGAAACGAAATAACAGAAGAAAAATTAGGATAGGAGAAAAACTTGGAAGTAACTCTTCCGTAGTGTTAGCAAAGGCGAAAGAGGATTTCAGAAGAACTGTCATCGTCCGAATCAGAATCTCGATTTTCCCTTCATGAAAGCAAGGATGGCTCCCAACTTCATGATTTTGAATTTTAAGGACTTTAGGGAACTTTGGTTCAGGCCGTATAGATGATGGGAGTACTGATGGAATGAAGAAAGTGGGAGGAAATTGGAGATCCCCGACAAAACCCACGCACATGTTGTTTGTCCACCACAAAGCTCATATGGCATGAGCCGAGATACAACTTCATGATGAACGGGAGTGTATCAGAAGATGACAGCATTCCAGCTTAACTCCTACCGTGTGACTTCTTCGTGGTCAATGTCTATGGAAAAACGAAAAACCCATATTCCGTCTATATGTGGCTAAAATCGCTGAAATTGGAAGTTGATGGCTGGGTATTTTCTACAAAAGAAAACTCTGCAACAACAAGATTCTCTATAACGGATGAAGAATTATTCTTCAGTGAAGCTAACGTTGTGAAGAAATTTTCTAAATCAATCTACTCGATACACATACGATAAGCTTTAAGACTGAGCGATTTATTGTTATACTAATGTTATTTCTTTCTACTAAGATTACTGTTTAACTACATAGAATCTCCTCTATTATGCAATCTAGTTTATCTAATACGCTTAGAAAGCTGTTTTATGTTTCTTTTAATATGCTTTCCAGCACTACTGGAAAGATCCGATTTTGCTTGCGTTCCTAATATCCTGGCTTTAACATTTAGCTTAAGGATTTCTAAGATACAGGGCTGTGTTTATTACAGACAGATAGTGTCCCTATTAATTACATTTTGAGGCGTAGAAGTCAAACCAGGAGATTGGAGAAAAATCGAAAGTTAAAACTGCGGACCTTTGTCCCCACCTGCATATTCGACACAATAGAGAGATACTGAGTGTGTTCCTGTCCCCAAACACCCCAGTTGTTAACAGTTGCCAATGTACTTTTACATTCAATTTGATTCCATTCCATTAAACATATCCGTACCAAAAATTAAATAGGAGAAACAGTGAAGAATACCACAAGGAGAAAATCAAGGGAATGTCGTGATTTTTAAAATTTTGACTGGTGATAGGAGGGCTGAAAATCGAGTGATTTGGTAACTATATCAAGGAACCATCAGCCTTCGCGATTGTTAGTAGTCGTAGTGCTCACTTGTTTTCGTGGGGGAAGGTGTGAGGAGCGTTTCAAGTAAATGTCACATTAGGAATACAACGCTCGTATGTGAACAATCAACGCTAGACCCTCTTCAACATACTGCCGTGTGTATTAGGCTGAAAACTAAAAATAAAGATGGTAACAAGTGGAAAAGTCTAAACTGTCCTTGTTGACCATGTCTCTCTTGAACTTGATCAGCATTTCGAAACTGGCGGAAACGTAAGTAATAATTTGGGGTAGATGTGTGGGTTTAAGAGTGATTTTTATTTTTCAAACAGATTATTTAGCATCAAGAAGGCTGTAGGATGGTCGTACTCCTAACAGTTTTGATCACATCTCTTTGAAGAACTCTTTAACGTGTTAGGTTGATTATTTTACTGAATGATGATGATGTCCATGACATGAGTTTGAGCATGTCTCGAAAAGTTGTATATTACGAGAGAGATCTGTCTCGTTTTCCATATACATTTCTCCGGCTCGTCAGCAACACTGATGTTAGGTAAGTAATGATCTAGTCAATGACCGTTAAACCGACAGTAGTAGTTATATTAAGCAAGGGTTATCTAGTACTATAATATACGCATTTTCCTTCCCTCTTGCCACTATTTAGTCAACTGGGTTGGAATTGTCGATGCTAATGTTCTAAAAATAACCAATCCTGGGTTTGTTGCAGGATTTACCCACACACAAGATATAGGGCAGGAACTTCCTATAGGGTAAACGTTGGTAATTTCGTTATATATATTGGATTCTGGAATGCAACGACTTTATCGAGAGTTTTCTAATTAAAATTTTCGCCGCTAGATCTAGAAGTACTGCTTGCATTCTGCGTGATAGTTGTAACTCTTGCTAATGCCGTGGCTGTGTAAAATGCAATGTATCATGATGTTAGTAATGCCACGAAATTAACAACTTTTAGCTTGTGCCCCATGGTTATCGAACGGGCCCTACATCTCATCAGAAATTTAAATCCGACTGGGTGACATACTACTAGTCCCCCAGTTTGCAGCACCACTGTCACAGGAACCGCCTGCTCTGCGTGTGTGTTGTATTCTACGCTTGAGATCTAATGAGATTTGAAAAGTTTCAATCCTCTATGCAGTGTTAATGGATATACACGAAATGAAAGTATTTGGTAAAACTATCAGAGTTTTTTCTGTACTTCTTTTGTTTCTACCACAGACTAAAAGCGCATTCACGTGCCTCATCAGTCTTCACCACTCTACACAAAAGCTCGACTAATTTATATACGGCGCCCGAACATGGACTGATTCACAAATAAATGGCGCCTGAACAGGAACTGAGTCAGTTTTCATAAAATTTCCTCGCACGCAAAACAGGGCGGGTGGAAGTAACTACGATGGCTTAACGAAATTCAATCCGCCTATTTTGGAGTCTCGAGTGGTTCTGTTA
>JAGDQP010000248.1:74316-164116 GCA_022664845.1 Lepisma saccharinum
TGTAATAGTTGGAGTTGAGTTTTCAGTTGTATGGCGCTAGAGGTCACTATTAACTATCGTCTGCTTTGAGACTTTGAAGAAGTTTCTTGCCCCACCGGTAGATGTATCTGAGATCAATATCTTATTTTCTTAAACATCCTAATAAATTAAAACATATGATTGGTTCGTACAGCCATATTTCAGCTAACGGGAAATGCTGAACCAATCACAGAATTTGTTTACCAGGATCTTTAAGAAAATCATCTCAAGAGACATCTAGTGGTAAGGAAAGGGAGTTCTTCGAAGCCAGGAGGAATTTATTCATATACATTGAAGAATTCATGTTGATTCTCTGTGGTTTTATCCTCGTTGCAGATCTTAACAACTAACCCAGAAAACCAAACACCGACTAAGACGGGAATTTTTGTTGGGTCACCATTGGGGCCTGGACTAGAAGTATGGAAATAGTTGGGGGAAGGTCAGCGCCGACCCGTAAGTGACATTTAGGTGTCAGTCTGTCGACTTGCCGCGATGGATTGAAACCCGCTCGCCGACCGAATGCCGCCGTCGCCTGGCTTGCTGGGAAAACTTCGAGGACAGAGTGTGGTCTTGTACAATCTTTGATGATATGGACACAATCGTAATTATAGTAATGATCAGCTACTGTGATCTGGATGAGCAATTTAGTAAACACCCTATGTATTCTATCTGAACGAAAGTTATATAGTAAATCCTTGCTTAGGCATAGCTTGCTATGTAGTACAGAATAATGCTCCGTAGTGACCACACAATTAAGGATCGCAATTTGTTACAGTTGCTCGTAAAATTTTACAAATGATTCAGTACATTCATCTCATTACTCATTACCCACAGTTGTTGTTAAGGGAGACTAAATTTGTGGTAGTAGTCATTACGAGGAATTGGTGATAGAATCATTGTTTGTACATTAAAGAAGAAATGGAAGAAAAACTAACGTTAAAATAAGAGTTGATGTACGAAGCGGGAAAACAACAGAAAGGCGTTGTTTGAGAAAAAGACCTTACTCGAAATGAACTTTACCCTCGTCGCCAATTATTTTGTGTAATGGACGAAGAAAGAAAAGGGAGCTACAAAAAAATACGGTCCATTTTGTAACAACTACACAGACATCGTCTGTCCTCATGTTTCATTAGAAGAAACTGCATTACTTTTCTACAATGGCTACGATTCTTTACTGTCCCCTTTTTCTTGGCGCGTCTCGTTGTGGCTGGAGACATCTTAACTCCAGCAATTTCACGGTGGACCTAGCCTGCTTAGTGGCGCAACTAACGAACTTGAAAGCATGTTTCCGTTTAGATAATAAGTCCACAGAACTTTCCAGAACTGAAAAAAGGAGAGAAAGAAAAGAAACTACGAACTGGAATCCGGATTAGAAAAGATGGAAGATCTTTTTTATACAAGTGTTCTTTGGGCAAACGTATGATTCCACTTAGTGTAGTAGCATCAATTAATAGAAGCCTACTACTCCGTAGGATTTGAAGTGAAGAAATAGTATGAAAACAGGGTGCATGGTTTGTGAAGCACCTACCACCAGGTGTTTAGTCTGAGTCAGTGTCATTGGGACCTTTGTGACGTCATAATTTCAAGATGGTTCTCATTGTAGACATTAGATTTTTATCTTGAACTCTTTGTAAAGTATGTTTCTACATCAATTGTGGAAAGGACTTTTTTGTGTTCTTAATAAGCAATATAAAGTGCGTAGACATGTTTTGATCTCGGTTACCGTTGCTGACATATACTGATACTGCCTTAGAAATCACTGAGCGTTAGTGGTCGAGCGTTGTCGTAGCATTCGGGAAGTCGTGGGTTCGATCCCAGCGGCCGACCATTCTGACAGGTTTTTGCTCAGGCAAATGCCGGGATAGCACATTCAACGTAGGCTCTTTACGACACCTTCCCGACTCCTTTTCCCTCTCCTATCTCGGTCTGAGCCTTAGATGTCTATAAAGACCATAAATAAAATTCGAATTCCGAAACACACTCACCCTTTAACCATTTTAAAATGCCTGTTATATACAGGGTGGTTCCAAAAGATGTAGAGAAACTTCTGGAACTAAACCTTGGTATCAAAACAAGAAAACAGTTTCCATGAACATATTTTTTTTAAAAAAAAAAGTGTCTAATGTCAGAGATAGAGGTGACCGAAAATGTGGGAAAATGAATTCAGAACGGCGTATTCCGAATTCCAAGAACTGGTGATCCAGGGAAACGTCACATAAGTCAAACATGCTCTATCCAAAAAACCAACTTTCAAGAAAGTAAATCCCATGCCGTGGTGAGAATATTGGAAACTAATCTCAGTATGAAAAATTAAGCTCCAGTCAAACATCACTTGTTTAGTGTTTAATATTTAAGTTACTGTGCCAGCAATGAAGAGATATATTTCAAACAAATTGTCATACGATATAGAAGTTTGAATATGTGATAACAGGACGTGCAAATTAGAAAATAAGAAAGGAAATAGATAAGAAAAGGAACAGTGCGAACGTGTGTGTAAGCAAGTAATAAAATATCTATTCGGAAAGCAATGACTAGTGTAGTGGTCTAAGTTCTGGCGTTATGCACGGAACGTCGCAAGATCGAAACCAGTTGTTGTCTCGATTTTTTTTTTTTTCAAAGTGTATATTGAGAACTTTTAATACATTTTTGTTGATAAAGATGCGCCAGCCATCACTTGAGGTAAAGCGGATCATGGGTAATCCGAGTTACGTTAGCTTGTATACGTCATTGTCGAGTGAGTCTCACTGTCAGAAATACTCTCCCTAAGCTCTTATCAGCAAGCTCTGCGGTCGAACCTTGTAATATGTCTAGCTCCTGCCAAGATCATAGATGAACTATAATAGCTATAAAGCGTTCATCGCGTTCAGACTTCAGGAGATTTTCAAATTGTTTTTAAAACACATTATAAAAGGTATTTTCTTTGAAAGATACTATTAAGATCTTATTCTAAATTATTTTTCTGTAATTTTGAAAATGTTTACGCGTGCTATTTGCTACTTGTGCAGTTCAACCATAACGTTAATACAAATGTAGCAATATTTCGAACTTCAGGAGAGATTTCCTGTTAAATAAAGAACTTTTCGGCCCACGTGTGCTTAGTTTCTTAGCAGTAAGGTAACCGAATCTAATATTCCTACTTCTGGGTGAGACCATGGAGAAATTAAAATAGAAGGAGACGCCCAAACGTACCCCTACTTCGAAAATAAATTGAAGCCGAAAATGGCCGCCGGAGTATTGCATTCACAGACATGCAAATAATCTGATTATTCTTTGTGATTTTTAAAATGATAATGAGTTGTGTAGCTTTTGGATGCATAAACAGATACGAGGGTCCCAATGTCACATTTCACAGGTAAGTGTTAGAGAAAACTTCTGTCGAAATATAAAATTTGATATAAATTGATGGTATGGAGACAGTTCAAAGTGTTTTTCTATGCTTTTCATTATGCCGTCAATATGTTAATTCGAGAATTTAAAGAGAAGGATTACTGTTCTAATTTCTCTCAGATTTTAAGTAATTACAAGGAAACTGACTAAAGGAAATGTCAGTAGTATTCATTATATTTCATGCACTTTGGCGAATTGTTTTTCGTTATGCAGCTCTCGATGTTCACTGAAAGTTTTGGTTGAGCTATACAATATTTTATAAGCACTGACAAATTATCTGTGTATGTTTGTATTCTTTAACCATAATGCGAAACCTTCACGTGTAAACTAAATGTGATTACAATTCAATAATCTGATTTATAGGGTGACCGTATCAATGTTTGACCAAATATGGAAAATTTCAACTCTAAGTAAGAACTGACGTATATATAATAGAAAAAATATACGAAACAAACCCTAAGACCATGCAGAATTCTTGGTCAAGCAACTCACATTTATTTCATTTAACACAACAACAGACAAATATATTGCTGAAGGTGTAGTTGCACCAGTAGTTGACCAGTTGTAGTAGCCAAATGTGAACTACGGTTGTTGCAGTGTAGATCATTGATTCTGTTTACTGTAGGTTGTTCCTTGAACAACGAAGGATTGCAATAATTAATTATTTCACTGTACTTTCTACTCGATATGCACGGATATCTTGTATTATTTATACTTTTGTCCTCTTACGTGTGCTCTGCTCTCTTCCAGATGCCCTTTACGCTTTTTATTTGATTTTGCGGGTACTGTATTTCCTGATTGCACAGCATTTGGGGACTACACTATTAAACCTTATGGAAGTATAAGACGTACTGTGTTTACTATTATATCCAATATAAACTATTTTTACTGTTTGTCTCCCTTATTAGTCAACTACTGACGACTGGTACGGTCACCATGTAGTTTCGCATGTCATAGACCAGGTGAATGAGAGACTAAATTGTAACAAATCTTTTCGAAATGAACACTGGAACATATTTAACACTTTACGCTTTCTGAGACTTAGAAGCACTGTTATAAACATATGTATCCAGTATGTTTACATGGTTCAAGGGGTAAATTGTAATTTATGTCAGTCAAGAAAAAAATTACAGCTATGGAGCTATTTAAATTTCTTTGCGGTTGGGCAGACACATGGAGTCTATTAAACGTCTAATAATAAATATAAAGTAACTAACCCGTTTTCGCTAGTTCGACATTATGTCTAATATAATCTGTATGCTTTTGATACTTGAAATATCTTCTAGCATGACAAAAGCTAATTTCAAGTGTGCAAGTGACCAATCAATGATACTGCAAAATTTAGTACACCGTTCATAGGAAAAATCTTGAACAGGTTCCAATTTTGAACTCCTGTATTACACATTTGAACATTTCAAGTTAATCATTGTCACATTGCAAGGTGTCGATAATGTCTCCTGCGGGTTCGTTGTGTTGCTTTCCTGTGGTTACGTAACATACCAGAAAATATTTATGGGTTAATTTCTTCAGGAAAGCGGGAGTAACTATTCATTACTACCACAAGTCATACTAACTTCATTTTTTTTCAAATGGTATATAGACGGCTATTTGCGAAACAGTTCTGTACGTTATTATTCAAATAGCAAAAATAGATTTTTATTTATTGTTTATTAGGGACTTCAACTAATAATGTTCATTCTTTCGAGACAAAAACCAGCACCAATGGTGATTTGTCATTGCCTTCCTCTGGATCAGAAGTGAAGAAAAAAAACATGAACATCCACGCCCTGAACGGATTTTGAACTCATAAACCTGTGTCGGCCGCGTTCGCAGAAGAATTCCTTCTGCACATCTACCTATGTGCATACTGAGCACATCTACCTATGTGGCCAGTTAACGCAGTTATCGGCTACAGATGTCAATATTTTTCATTGTGCAGTATTGATTCTGGTAAATTTTTCATTCAACCGCACCTCGAGTTAATTTAAACGTTGCCTAAAAAACAAATCTAAGTATAATAACATATGATATATATTTCATATAAATATTATCTGTATGGTGTACATAAAATAATAGGAATTTCGTGGTTTTTTTTTCATACGCAAGATGGCGGATAGCCGCACTGGACGATTGACGGTCGGCCATTTTTGGCTTCAAAATTTGGCAGCTTGGGCGTTTCCTTCTAATCTAATTCCTCCAAGGGTGAGACCCAGTTCCTATGAAAGGTCTTCAAAAGTCGTGTGCAACGTGTAACTTTTTGATGCTGATGCCTTATAGTTTCTCCACTAGAGGGACCTAAAGTCTGAAACCTCTGAGAAAGATATCTCCGAAACGCTCTGTGCTGCAATTACTCTTCTTTGCGCAGTCTTAATGATGAGCGCTCGCTTGTCATGTGAAAGGTTTGCGGTTCGAGTCCTTGTCATCTTACTTTTTCCTTTTCCTCTAGTAAACGTTCTGTTACAGTAGGCTTTATGCCACTTCTGTGTAGGGGTTTGCTCTTTTATTCGTATTCTTCATTTTTGCTTCATTTATTTAAAATAAGTGAATTGCACTTCATGAATAATAATAATTTCAACTGTTAATTTATTCTTTTTTCATACTGTTTCTTTTTTAAGGAAAGATACAACACAAAATCTGCTAAACATGTAATTTAGCTTTTTTTTAAATAAATGAAGCAAAAAAGAAGAATATAAATGATAAAACAAAAAGCTACGGAACACTAACGTTCATTTACATGTCAAAAGCATACAATAACAACAGTTGCACTTTACTAGATAAAAACTAAAATATTGACTTGAGAAAGCCTCGAACCACGTGCCCTTCGCACTACAGCGAACGCTCTTTCATTTCTGCACGATTCCAGTACTCAACGATTCTCCGTAAACTCTCATTCCGGCGTGAAACCAAGAAATTTCTATCCAAAAATGCAAGATGGAGCCAGATCAAAACTTCATTTTTTAAGTATCTGATTGAAGTGAAATTTCATATCTGGGAATTCCAAAATATACTAGAATCGTTTCGAAAGTAGAAATGATTGAATTACAAAGATCAATATTTTGCCTTCAATTACAATTGTAAACGGTGTTGCCAGTGTTTCTTCCAGAAGACTTTGCTCGGGAGAGGGTGGCTAAATCAATTATAGAAATCGAAAATTATAAATAATGCATATTGAGTCCCATGTGCTGAAAATGTAAAATAACAATAACTTTACTTAAGAATATGTCGCATTTCCTTAGTTAACCTCAAACTTATATGAACAGAATTTATAGAAACTGCTATTACACCCTCCATTCCAAAAGAAACCGAACGTTTTAAAAAAACAAAAAAACAATGTACATTTTGGAACAAATCATTTTTATTAATCAATGTATTCCCCTTCTGCATCGATACACATATTTGCACGCTCCAACAAGTTGTCAAACGACTTCTCCATGTCCTTTATTGGAATGGTCTTTAGGACGGCGGTCGTCGCCTTCTCAATGGCTTTAATCGATGCGTGCCACTTTCCTTTCATCGCCAAATGCAGTTTCGGGAACAGATAGAAATCGCACGGAGCGAGATCTGGTGAATAGGGCGGATGATGCAAACGAATAATGTGATTTTTGACCAAAAATTCAGTTACAAGTCGCGAACGATGTGATGGTGCATTATCGTCCAAAAGAGTCCAACTGCCGATTTCTCGATATTCGGGCCGAATACGACGAATTCTTGCCAGCAAACGCTTCATGACGCCCAAGTAAAACTCTCCAGTGACTGTCTGGCCGGGCTGAACAAATTCTTTGTGGATAATTCCTTTTGAATCGTAAAAACAAATCAGCATCACCTTAACTTTTGACTTCACCAAGCGACTTTTTTTGGGTGGTCCTTCATCCGGCGCTCTCCATTCAGCACTTTGCCGCTTTGTTTCGGGCTCATATTCAAAACACCACGTCTCGTCACCAGTTACAATCGATTTCAAGAAGTTTCGATCCTGCCGAGCACTTTTAACAATGTCTTTGCAATGCGCAATTCGATCAACTTTTTGGTCTTCGGTGAGTTTGTGTGGTACAAACCGCGAATTAACCTTCTTAAGGCCCAAAACTTCGGTCAAAATGCGGTATGCGGTTGTTTGAGGAATGCCTAATTCCATTTCAATAACTTTCACCGACGCTTTTTTGTTATGTTTGATGAATTCACGCACTTTTTCGATGTTTTCTTCCGATAATCCGGTTCTGGGACGGCCTGATCTTTCGTCATCATCCAGCGTCTCTCTACCCGATTTGAATCGCCTGAACCACTCGTAAACTTGCGTACGGGATAGACACTCATCACCATATGCATTTTGTAGCATTTGGTGCGTTTCAGTAAAAGGTTTACCCAGTTTAACACAAAACTCAATTGCAGCTCGTTGTTTGAAACTCATTTTCCGACCGATGTACACAACACACTGACAGTTGAAACGCAATAACTTTGTTGCCGTGCATCCCAATGTCATGACATTTATACCAGTTGTCAATGAGGGACTACGCCATCTACCGGTACAATATTACAACAGATGGCACTAGTGGTACTATTTGTTTTCAAATGTTCGGTTTCTTTCGGAATGGAGGGTGTATATTCGTATTTCAGAATACGCATTAGTAATGCAAGTGATGAAACTAATTCTTTCGGAAGGCTGTTGAAAACCCCGGGGGCAAAGCTCTCCCAGAAACATGGGAGAGCTCTCTAAATTGTTCCATTTTGAAACCTGCCCAATTTTAGTGAAATTTAATATATAGGATTCCCAAAGATTCCGAAATCGATATTTAAGTAAAAAGAAATAATTCCCGAAATTAATACAGGAGCAACACGATGCATTTTAAATTTAAAATCCCATTTAATTTTCTTTATATTTCGTATCTCAGGGCTTCAATGGTCGCTGAGTATAAATCTGAATTGAAAAATTCTTCAGTGCAGAAACTTAAGAAAACAAATTTTAAAATATTTTATTTCATATTTTAAAATTTCAAAGGTCGCTGAGTTCGACTGAAATAAAGATCTTGTATTACATTATCCAACATGGCCGTAGTCCAAAACGTCTTCATATTTAAAAAAAAATCGTTAGGATTCTTATCTAGAATCTCTAAACAGCGCTAAGATTTGTTAAAGAGTTTTAAAAAGTGAATTCTGTAAACCAAGGTGACCATAACGCGAAAAGTTTTCATTTGAAAAATATACAATGTGCGCTAGATATAGCGCAAGACTTTTAAAATAAAATAAATATAAAGAATCAAGTCTACTTGCTTTTCAAAATCATACCATACTTCCAGAAAATTATTCAGTTATCAAAGATCTTAAATAGATTTATAAAACGTAAAGTGACTCTGATATGGTGTATAATTCTACATGCGTAATCCCAAATTCATGACTCATTTGGTATTTAAATATCGTTAATAGCATGTTACAGGCGTATACGGAATTTCTTTAGGGTTACGTGTTTTATTGTAGCTGAATTTAGAGCTACCTAGACTTTAGGTGTAATAAAATTATCCTGTTGTTACATTATAGTGCAGTTTAGTGTTCGATTTATAGGGCGAATGGTTGGGATTTCCCTCTCTCTAGAAATATCATTCTTAGCTCTGTGTTCCGAAATCTGCCCCTAGCCAAGGGCGTCAAATACGGCATTCTAACGTGTTTGAAATATTTTTCCCCCTCTCTATAAATTGTATAAATCGATCACTGGACTGCAGTTTTAGAAAGAAAGTATACTTTAAAATTCTTTCTCACACTAATTTTTCCACACTCATACACACACGCCGACTACTGATCGTGGGGTCCCGGCACTGCCAAGGGATTTTTTCCAAAGCAAGAACGGACTAGCGTCTAAACAGAAAGACCTATTTTCGAAAGCTTGAAAAAGCACGAGTTAATCGAGTGTGCAAAAAAAAACTTACCTGACTTACCTAATCTCCACGTGCCTTTGGTCACTAATTTTATTAAATTTCCTAATATATATATATACATAAAAAGAGAAAAAATATTTTTCTTAAATAACAAATATAAACAAGCACACCAAGGTTCGATTAGATCCCGACATTCTTCCAATACGCTAAATTGGCAACTTAAAGCAGCTGCTCGGAAGTAATATTTACTGTTTAAGGAGTCCCGCGCGAGGATGCCTTAATATGTTTAGACACTACTTTGCAACGGTGCCCATCCACAATCGTGATGCAATTCGGGAGCTGCTTTGGAAAAAAGACAGTGGCGATGACGGTTGAGAGCTTCGGTTCTCCTCTCCCAACAGTCTTGTCAGCGTGGGAGCAACAGACAAACTCCTCCCTACGAGAGAGGCCTCATCCAGTAGTGGATTGAATATGACTGCGAATTATATGTAAGCTACGAGCAAAAGTTGATAGCAGCGAATTTACACTAAAGATAGTTGTGTGTGTTCTGCCCGAGGGCAGGTGCTGACCCGAAAGTCCCTGCGCAGGGTAAACCGATGGCGGTTGTCATTGCCTTCAATCGAGAAGAGAGGACGTCCCAAGGACGGGACCTACAGTTTAACGTGGACTCCGAACAGTGATTCCGCCTGACTCTCCCTTCTGTGGGAGTGTCACCCCCAAATTAAAAAAATTTACGGCCAAAAATCAGTAGAAACCGTGCAAATCTTTACTTACACTCTCCCAATTTTGACTTTACACCATCACCCAAACTGAAAATTATGGCGGAATCTCTGACCTCGAACCATTTATTTCAGCTTGTGTGTTTAGTACGCAATGTTAAAAATACTCGACTTTCATGAATTCGTTTATAACTATGTCATTCAAGAATGTGACTTCTATATACATGAAACAGATAAATGAACAGTGCATAAGGAATTTTGTCTCTTTGTAATTTGTTTCCCATCACTCAAGTTATATAAAAGATTTCTTGCTGAAATTTAACATCAGTTTCTAACTCATTTTCTGGATTGTTATTAGGAAGCTAAAATGCAAACATTACTGTTACAAATTTATTTAGTTCTAACACTTTCAAAATTATTTTAGATTTTAAAAAAATTAAGTAAAGTTCGTAATTGAGAAAGCTAACATTTGTATGCTAAGGCTTAATCAGGATTCTGGGCAAATTTTTTAGTCAAACGCTGTATTTGTAATGCTCTTCTTATATATTACATGTAGCTTGAGCCAAAGTTGCCTGAAGGTCTTAAATAAAATTTGTATTATATAATCCACGTTTTTAAGTAAAGTGGTTTAGGGGACCTAAAACTATAAACTTGTATTTTCTTTTAAACAATTTATTTCGAAATTAAGAAAAAACATCTCAAAATTTCAGAAATAAATTATTCTACGAATATTTCCTGTTAATTTTTCATTACATGACATCGTTCCTTTATACCTAAATAAATGTTTCTTAATGCCTTACTTTGGCATCGTCCATCTCTAATAAAATATGTTCTATTATAAATTATGTGCACGTTGTGTTTAAGACTATCTTCTTAGTTAAGCAATTTCGTAGTTTACGCCCAATCCCACGTGAAATGTCCGCCTGCTGCTCCTAACAGGTAGTCCCGCAACTGATTCACGGGATTAATACGCAAGATTTGTTGAAAACTTGAGAAATATGTTGGACATGTCAGTGTTTCCTGTTTCATATATTGTCATTCAGACAAGCAAAATGCTTATTTTTACCTCTAGCAACAGGAAACGAAAATAAAATACACAAAATGAAATGAAAATGCAAAACTATTCAACATTATAACGTGATAAGGAATGACACGGAAACGAAATGCAAAAATGATAATTCGAAGCTATGCTCCACTCAAGAAATTCGAACCTAGATTGCTTTTGTAGTTCGGACGAGTGCAAATCTATGCTAAAGACAGAGCCATCTAGTAACAAATTGACAAAATTGATATGGAATACGCGAGGGAATGAACAAGTGAGTCGTCCATTTCCAAACGGCATCTTGTCCACAAAACAATTTTTTTTCAGAAATCGAAAAAAAAAATTCTAAAGCGTCAAATTTTCATTAATGTGTGCAATTTTTTGCAGAGTTGTTGGTCAGGGACAAAGAAATACTTGCTAGAAATTGGAACAAGATCTATTCGATAGTTTGAAGGAAATATTAAAAAAATAATTTGGACAAAAGTCGTTTTGGAACTGTTTGATGGACAAGATACCCTTTGGAACTGTACGAAGGCATTTTGTTGTGGAGAGGAGACAAAACTGATAAAATGATGTAATTATTTGTATATTATAATGGAAAGAGGATCAAAGTGGTAGCTATAAATTAAATTATTGTTGTAGTGCCTGAAATATAACGATTTATGAATAAAACAACTGTCTACGTTATTATAAGATACTGGTGTGAAATATTTGTTCCAAGCGTTGGTGATTTGTTTGCGATCTCCTCTACATCTCTGGCGTTTGGGATGCGAACTTGTATATTTTAAAATTAAATTGTCGTGGTATACTTTCACTAACCTGCAATCCACTGACTTCGGATAAAAAATGAAATGAAACTTCCTCAAATCTTGCATTGACACATCACTACAGCAAAAGTGTTTTACTTCAGAGGATTTCTGATCTTCTTTCTAGCCTTCCCCAGGACTGCTCCTGTAACAGACCTAAGGGCGCCGATCCCGGGGGGCTTTGCGCCCCCAAAGTCGGCCTTCCTCATGAGGGGGCCCAAATGATAAGGAGAAATCGGCTCTCCTATTTCTACAGTGCATGGTCATTCGTTTTCCCCTTCTACTAAGCTTATCTCCGTTTGGAAAATTTATTTCGTTGATAAATTCCTCCCTGAAACTTGTGTGCTACAGTACTTATATAAATTATATCACGTGTAATATCCCCTCGACTGGCTAAAGGAGTTAATTCGTGCATTGCTTGTGTTGTTTCTGGAGTTTCGTGCATAACATCGATAAAGACCATTTAGTAACAAAAAGAAAAGAAAGAAAAAATGAAAACGTATTTTCTGTCGTTTATCCCTTGGAACGCCAAGATCGGATCAGGAATGACCCATACAGTTGTAATATTATTTTTGTCCATTAGTCATTAAATGGAAGAGTGAAATTCTGTGTACTCCGCATACTGTCAGCAATGTAATCTCTTCATTTGCAAGAATCAGAATACCACAGATACGGTGTGCTTTATATGTGAGAGTGAAAGAGGAAGGTAGTTAGATTCTGATAGTTTTATATGTCGTACTTTATATGTAAGAGACTCATGGTACCTTTATTTTTGTGCAGCCATGAAAATGATTGCAAGGTTAATATGATGTATTAGTTTTTTCTGTATGTTTCATTATTTTGTAGTATCTACTTGAAGAAATAAAATACAATAAATAAATACAATACAATGTAATAAATACTATACAATGAATACACCCATACTCTAAAATACTTTGATTTTGAACAAGTACTTTATTTCATACGAGAAATATATATGCGTCGAAAATGACTCATCTTGACGTTCCCTGAGATGAAATGATCCTGGCGTTCCGAGGGTTAAGGATCATTCATCGTGATTTTGTCATTTATAAACATAATTTAAGAAAAAGAAATATATACAAGAAACATAAGAAGAACTCACACAAAAGTAGGAGTAGATTTGCACTTGGAAATACAGTATATCCTTCAAACTGCTCTTTGGATGCAATTATTGTTTGTTGTTTATACCGTAATTTTGAGTTTCTAATACAACTTATACATAGGGAAACTATATACAGCGGCGGAAAAAAGTATTTGGACAAGTTCAACAAAGAGGAAATCAGACTATCACAAGTAAAACATGGACATTTCAAAATCCCTTGCCCCTTTTATGATAATTTGGATACCTTAGATAGAATACTTAAGAAATAACTATCAATCGAAACACCTGGAGGGTAACAGGCAACGAAAGAGTGACGACTACGTACATTCATCGCAAAAAGCAGTATTTGGACAACCCAGTATTACTCTCGAAATAAATGTTCTAGGTATCCTTTTGTGTACAAGAGCAATCTACTTAGTGTATTGAAGCAATCCACAAGGTCTGAGGCAAGCCAAACTTGTTTTAAAGTCATGCTTTACCGTTGGATACATCATAAAGTAATGTAAACAGAGCAATTATTGCGGAATAGAATCAGTTCTGGCCAACCAAGAAAACTAACTACCCGGAATGAAACTTACATTCTTCATTTTGTGAACAATACTCAAAGAATTAGTGCTAAAGATTTGGCTACTTCACTCGACTAGAATATGTAAGTTAATGTTAGTAATTCATTGAACAACCCAAAATTCTTTGAAACAATTGGGATTTAGAAGCCAGGGTATGAATACTGACCTATTAGTAATTACACAACCCCAAATCTTAACAGACCTTCCAACATTTTTATCAGTTAAAACAATGTTCTGCTTTCTGAAAGCTTCATTCTTCTTTCGCCACACGTCCTGATATCCATCACTACAATACAAGTTTATCTTAGTCTCATCCTAGAAAAACAATAAACTTTTTCCAAAATTCCAGGCACTCATATAGCCTAGATATTTCTTGGAAAATTAGAACTTCTTATTTCTGCTTTCTTCTGATATGTAAGTTTTGTTTCTGATTACACATCTTCTGAATCCCAATTTTTTTGTTCACATCTACACATCTGCAACATTAACTTGCATATCCTAGGCAAGTGAAGTAACCAAATCTTTAACACTAATTCTTTGATTTGTTCACAGAATGAAGAATGTAGGTTTCATTCCGGGCAGTTAGTTTCCTTAGTTGACCAGAACGAATCCCCAATAATTATTCTGTTTTATGTTTCTTTATGATGTATCTGACGGTAGAGCATGGTTTTCCAACAAGCTTGGCTATGTCTCAGTACTTTTCACATCCCGCACGTAATTTGAGTAGTTCCAATGTTGCTCAACTCAATTTGTTCCCCATGCTGCTTCTTTATGCCTGACACAGTGTTGATTGCTTCAATACACCACGCAGAGTGCTTTTGTACACAATAGGGTACCTAAAACATTTCTTTCGAGAGTAATATGGGGTTGTATAAATACATTTTTGAGATTAATTTACATAGTTGTCACTCTTTCATTGCCTGTTACCTTACAGGTGTATCGAGTAGTAGTTATTTCTATAGCATTCTACTTAACGTATTCAAATTATCATAAAAGGGCAAGAGATTTTGAAATGAGCCATGTTTTTCGTGTGAAAAAGTCTGCATTTCCTCTTTGTTAAACTTGTCCAAATATTTTTTTCTCACTGTAGGTGAGACAGAAGCTTCTTGAACCATGCCTGTCGAGATCGAGAACCGAGAATTTAAAAATATATATATTTGTCCAATAAAGCAGTAGCGCGGCGGAAGGGTGAGCCGGATGGAAAGAGAACCACATTTAGGAAAGCTGGATAACTCCTCTGCATAAACTAACATTAGTTTGTTATTTCCTAAGTTTATTTTCTAGTAACAGCAGAAACTTTGTTCTTATTAGTTAGAACATAACATGCTTTAGTGAATTTTTTAACGTTATACAAACATAATTAAATTCTGTAATAGCTAGGCCTGGCGAAGCCTTCGTAATGACTACATGTATACTATTATATGTGTGTTTTTTTTATGAATATACAATATTTGGCAAAATCTGAATTGGATTTGTATCGCACCTGAAAAAAAAATATATCTGAATGGGCACCCCCAAAGTTACAGAGAAATCGGCGCCCTTGAACAGACTCCTTACTCATTAACGATTTTCCGGTGTACTATTTTACAGTGTGTGATGTCTGTGGTTCTTCCTCCATCACAGTAGCCCTACTAGATCGAACACACAGCAAACTGGATGTAATTTCAGTCTCTAAACGACCACCAAGCATATTAAAAGAACACAAAATGTTGGAAGGACACAGCGCAAAACAGGACCCTGCCTCGTGTTTGAGTGGATGTGACAATGAAACTGATCGTTGAAAATATGATTTGTTTTCACGGAAACAACAATAGAAGGGTTACCAACCGTTACGAATCAACAAATTGGCCTTAGAAGTTACATTTTTGAGAAAACAACACATTTTTAACTTATCTGAATCTTGCTGTGACTTGTGGACGAGAGTCGCTTTGAAACTGTTTTCATTTGCGCACTACATATGTCTAATGGACAAGAAGCCTTTTGGTCTTGCATATTTACGGAATTTTCCCTCCGTCATTTTGGTGGACAAGAGCCAGTTTGTAACTGTACGACAAATTTTCCCACATTTGAACGTAATTTTCACGACTTTACGGATTTTTTGGAACTGTAACGCATACATAATATGAAAGCTATGAATACCATACGTGCAATGTTGCCAATATCTCAAAATTGAATTTTGGTGGACAAGATGCCGTTTGGAAATGGACGACTCAAGTGTGCTTCTGCTCCTCGTTGTAAAATGCGTTTGCATTTTATTCAACTTACGGAGTAGACTGGGTTACTGTGTATTATCGTTGTTTCTTTCTCCTGCCTTAAATTGATGTTTCATAAATAAAAAAAATAATACATGATTGACCGTAATATAGAAGTCACTAAGACCAATTTGAATTCTAAAGACTTCGAAACATTATGAATAACATAATCGAGTTTAAAGCTGTTAATTTACAAACTAAAAATATATTTCACTGCAATTCCAAATAGAATAGTTAGTAATGGGTCAAGAACAAAAGTGATTTTCTAAATTTGTTCAAGTATTATTCGCTTAAAAAAGAAAGTAAAGAGAAATTTGGGGATTCGAACTTATATTCCTCTGTGTAGAACGCTAACTCGTTAACCAGTACACCATGGTAAATGTAGTGAAAGCGTTTTTACTCATTTCAGTTCCCAGTTAATTTTTACGTACTGAGTATGTTTCTGTTTTATTATTATCGAATAGGATTGTATTTTCTCTATATTATCTTTTATTACTATGTCTGCTATGTATGAGAAATATTCTGGGATATACAAGCAAAACACATCTATCAAAGAATCTGAGTACAAGTAGTTGAAAGTGTGCATGTGCATTACACATTTTTCATAGTTGGAAAATTAGATTCCAGGACCTCCAACAGATGGAATTTACTTTCTTAAAGACAGTACAAGCATTACGCAGTAAAGTAGAGATTCCCGAATATTTTTGCTAGGAAGAGTATATTAGAAATGCTTCTGGGGCGACATTCGGACAGGTACAAGAGTTCGTGAGTTGGAAGTCCAGATCTTATACAAGCTGGGGAAGGATAGATAACGGAGGGAACTTTGGCATTTCCTATTCGCTGCAAGGTAAAACGAGTAATTCATAAATCGGACCAATGGTGTTATGAATGCTAGAACAGGGATGCTACACGTGCCATCAGAGACAGACCCATATTTGATAGTGATATCTCACGCCCTGGACAATGCCTGCCTGAGACGCACTTTTGCTCGTATATGGGAAAGAGAGAATACGTACAAAGCTGCTGTCAACTGAAAAGAAAAAAAGTAACACTTGTGCCCGAAGCCCGACTGATGTAATACTTTCGCACATTACAAGGCAATGGTATGAGTTGAGCAAAGCAGTTATCTTTTCGCCTAAAGATGAGAGAGATACTATGATTGTGACACGTAAAACAAAAGCATACACGTATCTAGAAGTTGGTTTCTAGGGGCGTGTGGGGTTCGAGGTCGGTCTGGGTGTGAATTTTGCAAGAAAGAAATATATATCTGGTGTAGTAAAAAGTAATCCATTATTTTGCCAATAGATGGCTTCAGTGATCTGTATCTCGCGTTGTATAAGTCCGATCGGGTTCAACGAGATGGCGTTCAAACGATGAGATTGCGTACTACAAACATTGTTCAGATAGTTGTGATGAGTTGACTCAGTGTTGTGTGAGCGCGCGTCAAAATGGACACTAGCAAAGAGAAAATACGCTATATTTTACAGTTTTTCTTCGATAAAGGCGAAAACGCAAGCCAGGCGGCTGCAAATGTGAATAGTGTTTATGGTCCTGATACTATAACAGCCAATCACGCGCAATTTTGGTTTCGTCGATTCCGTTCCGGTAATTTTGACGTCAAAGATGTACCACGCACTGGAAGGCCACGTGTCGAACATGTCGATAAAATCATGGACATTGTCGCATCCGACCGTCATGTAAGCACTGTTTCGATTGCCCAAGAGCTAAACATTGCACAAAAAACCGTGCGGAACCATCTGCATAAGGCTGGATACAAAAAGAAGCTTGATGTATGGGTGCCACACGAGTTAACGCAAAGAAACCTCATGGACCGAATTTCCATCTGCGAATCGCTGCTGAATCGCAACAAAAGCGACCCATTTCTGAAGCGGTTGGTGACTGGTGATGAAAAGTGCATCACTTACGACAACGTCACGCGAAAACGGTCGTGGTCGAAGCGCGGTGCGCCGGCGCAAACGGTGCCCAAGCCAGGAAGGTTTTGCTGTGTGTTTGGTGGGATTGGCAGGGAATTATCTACTATGAGCTGCTCCCCTACGGCCAAACCCTTAACTCGGAACTATACTGTCAACAATTGGACCGTCTGAAGGCAGCAATCGCCCAGAAGCGGCCAGCTTTGGCCAATAGGAGAGGTATTGTGTTCCACCAGGACAACGCCAGGCCACACACATCGATAGTGACTCGCCAGAAGCTCCGGGAGCTTGGTTGGGAGGTTCTTATGCATCCATTATAGTCCGAACCTGGCACCGAGTGATTACCATCTGTTCCTGTCCATGGCGAACACGTTTGCTGGTGCAAAATTCGCGTCAAGAGAGGCTTGTGAACATCGACTGTCTCAATTTTTTGCCAATAGGGACAAGGGCTTCTATGAGAGAGGCATCATGATGATATCTTCCAAATGGCAACACGTTACCGAACAAAACGGCGCATATGTGACCTAAATCGGATCATTCTAACTATGGTAAGTCAAGCCTTCAATGTCATGCAAAAATAATGGATTACTTTTTACTACACCAGATATACTAATTTTACAAAAAAAAAAAAAATCTTAATTTCGCGGGGCCTGGATCCCCAATCTACGTACGTCCTTGACAAGAAGTATCACTGTGCATAGAATGGGCAAATCAATGTGAGGTCTGCGGCAATGTGGAAGTCGTCAAAGCAGTGATTCCCAAGCGGAGTTCCTCGACGCAGTGTTAGGAATTTTGCTATAATCATTATTCAAAACATACCAATTGTTGTTTGATTCATCTACTGTACAGTACTACTTTATATTTTGCTGTAGACTAGATTAAAATATTATGTGCCAGGTAGCCGGGATTCCTCAAAGTTTTGTTAGATGTTTCTTGGGTTTCACGAGGTTGAGAAACACTGCGTCAGAGACTTTCTTGGGTGGTTTGAGGGAAGAATATATATTTACGGCGTGAATAGTAGAGATAACGATGTACGAGTTTGCATGGAGCATCAACATGCATAATATCCAACATTAAAGGATATATTATCGGTATATGTTACGTTGTTTGTAGTTCATAAGCTCTAAAGATAGAAGCGGGTGTGTGGAAAGGACATACCCATGATTGGGGCTTGGTAGTCTGATACCGAATGCCATGTCGTTCCAGTGCATAGTGTATTATATGCATAGGGTGTGGGCATACGAGTAAAGCATGCAAAATTGGTGGGTACAATAAGATTTAACACAATTCCCCTCCTTCCTATTCAGGAACTATTAATGGGGAGAATTAATCTTTAAAATCTTCAGGGGAGAGACATCTTTCTCTGTTCCCCAAGATTTCGCACTATGGTTACGCATATTAACGGATTCAAATTGAAGATATATTTGAAAGGAGAAGATGAAGTGGTACGATACAAATGCAGTTATATAGGGCCTAAAGGCCACTTTAGACGATCCAATTTATCGTACGATCCCTCGTGTGCAATCCCATCGGTTACATTCTTTGATCGTGTAAAGCGCAGATCGTACGATTTTTCATGCTATCTCCGATGTGTTCTCTAAATAGAAACGGTCCTATTTTTCGTACAATCTATGACAGCGCCCCTACTGGCAATATAGAGTGCTTTCCTATTCGGCTGTTTGGTTATGGATTACGAGACAAAGAGAACATATTAATGTTATTACTTGATGCAGAAATTAACATACATTATGGCATAATAAACTATTACAGGTATAAAGATATAAAACAATGTTTTTAAGGGAAGTGTAAAAAGGTCGGTTATACTGCAGTACAGCTACTTCTGCTATAGAGGAGTGACAATACCTCAAAATGTTACGTTTTGTATTCTTATAACCATAAAAGGTACTTAATATACTTAATACGTGAGAAATATGTTTAAAAATATAAAGACAAAGTTCTGATGTGATCTAATAGCTACTGCTTTTCCTATATATTGTGCAATGCAGTTAAGGTGATTTTCATTGTTTTTCTTTTGCGTAGAGTACCGAATCTGCTGCAATCATGATAAGTATGAAGGGAAATAATGTAGAGGATACCGGTATCTTTGCAATCATGTTCCTCCCCAATTATTTTGATAAACATATACGATCTGTGCATCCGAAATAATGAAATACATTGAACAGTAATTACAGAAGTAGACATAATGTAAGTAGAGTGTCGACGTCAACCCAGAGCTGTGCAAGTCAATACATGAGCTAGGTAATTAATCGAACGAACTAACTTTTATTCAAGAGTTAAGACAGCTGACCCACCCTATTCATACCTATATACCTTGTGTGAAATGAGGCTATAAACCATATAAAATCTACATTACTCATCATTTTTATATATTGCAAGTATTTCATGCTTATAGGAACGTAAAACGTAGCATTTTGAGGCGTTTCCAGTGCTCTGTGATAGAAGTAGTTAAACCGCAGTGTTACTAATTGCCACCATATGTATAAATAGGAGTTAATATATCGCGATTTATATACTTTTGAAGTGCTGTGTAATGTCACATATCTTGTTAACTCAGGAATATTGTAAAAACACATATGACTCCGAACTTATCACCGCTTCTTGTGTGTCCGCATTGAGACATCTTTATCGAAGTACAGAAGTAAAACTACGACACTTTTGTTACCACCGAAACCTAGTAGAAGTTAGATTCTCTTGGTAGAAGAATTTGACATTGCAATTAACTGAATTTCTGTTGTGTCAAGATTAATTATCAATATTTTAATTTAAGAATTGAAGCTTTCCTGGCGGCGAATATTATATAGATGTTCTCGGGATATCAGCCAGGTGAAGTCCGACGATAGAGCCGACGTTTCAAGAACAGACATTGTTCTCATCTTCAGGGCAAGTGTACGGAGACCAGTTCAGGTGTACTATATATAGTAACGATAGGGGGCGGAGCTTAAGAATCCGTGTCTCTGAGTGGTTGGCCTATAGCTTGACGCTGATTGGTCGTTTTCGTGTATGCTTTCTTTATGACTGGTGTCCAAGTCTGACTAAGTTGAAATCCTGTATCTCTGTTGACATTATTAGGTTCTTGTAGTATGGCAAGTGATTCTTTTAGGATCCTATCCCAGTAATTGGAGCTCTTTGAGATAATTTTAGTGTCAGAAAATAAAATTCTATGTCCTTCTGTTATGCTGTGTTCTGCCAGGCGTGATTTCTCCGGATAAAATAGCTTGATGTATCTTTCATGCTCCTTGCATCGATGTTCTACTGTTCGTCCTGTTTGTCCTATGTATGTTTTTCCGCATTCACAAGGAATGCAGTATACTCCTGGTGTCCTACCCATACCGACCTTTATCTTAATGGAAACAGTTTTCACCATAAATCGCAGCGCAATACAGTCATCAGCACACTTGCACTTAGAGCAAAAGCCACCTCAGACCAAGAAAGCCTCCCTAGTGAACTGGAACATCTCAAGAAGACCTTACTGCAGAATGGATACAAGAAAGATGACATTCGTTTGGCCCTAAAAAGGACCTTTTCCAGCAAGAAGAAGACCACCCCAGAAACTGAAGATCCAGTCAATATTGCAGTCCTGCCCTACACTGGTAAACTTTCTGGAAAGCTTGCAAGAATCCTGAGGAGACACAACATCAAAACCATTCACAGACCGCCGTCAAAAATCAGAAACTTACTTCGTCCAGTTAAAGACGACTTGGGTCTTAAGACACCAGGAGTATACTGCATTCCTTGTGAATGCGGAAAAACATACATAGGACAAACAGGACGAACAGTAGAACATCGATGCAAGGAGCATGAAAGATACATCAAGCTATTTTATCCGGAGAAATCAGGTCTGGCAGAACACAGCATAACAGAAGGACATAGAATTTTATTTTCTGACACTAAAATTATCTCAAAGAGCTCCAATTACTGGGATAGGATCATAAAAGAATCACTTGCCATACTACAAGAACCTAATAATGTCAACAGAGATACAGGATTTCAACTTAGTCAGACTTGGACACCAGTCATAAAGAAAGCATACACGAAAACGACCAATCAGCGTCAAGCTATAGGCCAACCACTCAGAGACACGGATTCTTAAGCTCCGCCCCCTATCGTTACTATATATAGTACACCTGAACTGGTCTCCGTACACTTGCCCTGAAGATGAGAACAATGTCTGTTCTTGAAACGTCGGCTCTATCGTCGGACTTCACCTGGCTGATATCCCGAGAACATCTATATAATATTTTAATTCTTTTCAATTTTTAAATGGGCTATACTTTCACAAATATCTGTGGCATATTACCCTAAAAGCTTGAGATGTCACAACTATAAACTCCAGCAGTTTCATCATTATCTCCTCGTATCCAAAAAAGCACTATACAATATTGTATGATTTATCGTAGGAAAAATCTCGTACTATGGATTGTATACATTCTTTCATACGAGAAATTGTACCGTCTAAAGCGGCCTTAATACTGCTAGGTAAATCTAAAGAACGAAGACATATCTGAAACACAATTGTCACTCATAATACATGTAATAACACTGGTCAACAAAATAAAGGGTCACAATTTTTTTTTTTTTAACTAAGGACGAAATAGTATGTTTCTTTGGGACGTTGAGTTAAAAAAATGGCCACCGTTTCACGCTATCTCCTACCATTTTGTCATAACCGATATGAATATTTGTAACTACAGGGTGAGTCGAATGTCGCAGTACAGCCTTGTAGTTTACAAATCGTCAAGGAAATAAAGCATCATAGTACACAAATGTGGAATGACAGGAAAGGGCTACATTCTGGAGTACAATTTCAACGTGGCTGCCATCTTAAAATCCTCCATATTGGATGGAGGTCATTTTTTTGAAATGGCAAGTGGACGTTATAACATATCGATCAACACGAAAATTTTCCCAGAATTCTACTCCATGTGTCAGATTTGACCTAAGTGTTACGGTGCATGAGTTAAGGCGCTGCTGTATAAATGAACACATATACTGCAAAATTGCAGTGAAGATAACTTCGACATCGTTAACAGGCAGACGAAATCTGACACCTGGAGTGACTTTCTGGGAACATTCTCGTGTTGTTTGATCTGTCACATGACCTACTTGCCATTTGAAAAAATACTTCCATTCAAGATGGCGGCCACATTGATCACCCACTCCTAAATGAAGCCATTGTCCACTATTCCGCATTTGTGTGCTACGATGCTACATTTCTTTGACGGTTTGTGAACTACAAGACTGTACTGTGACTGTATAGTGTTTATCTTCGTACTATGTATATATATATGCAATTTGTGACAAAATGGTACGTGAGGTGACTTTATAAGTATAATCTTCGATTTCAGCATACCGAAACACCTGAAATGAATATATTTTTTTATTCTTGACCAGTTTAATCGCCCCGCGATGCTACAAATCTATGCCGCGCTTGAAAAAGGCTATGCAGTAACATATTCCCAACTTTACCCTATTTTGTTGATGCTTGCATAGTTTCCAGGATAACAATATCAATTTAATTAACATCTATGGCGTCACTTCCGGGCACGTGATATGTATATATAGTGATGAGCAAAAGCAAGACCAAGACCAAGACCGTAGCGGTCTTGGTCTTGGTCTTGGTCTTGCACACCCAGTCTTGGTCTTGCATCGGTATCCCTGGTCTTGGTCTTGCATGCAAGAGTCTTGCAAGTCTTGCTTTTAAAAAAAATATACGTTTCATACCAGGTATAGGGAATAGTAAAAGCTATGCGTATCATTGCCTGCCTTAATGCGTCAATAGTAACGGAAATACGTTTTAATGTATTGTTTATCTTCATGTAAGTGTATACAGAATAGAACTACCGAAGTTCAATTTCGCTTTAATTGGAACAACATCACCAACATTTTTTATTATTTTACTTTTAGTTTACTTGCTGTTTTAGGCACACAACTGTTTCGTAAGCTTTGACAGAATGCAATCATGGGTTATCGAAAATGATGTCCAAAATAATTTAGACATTGAAGTTCTTACCTTGTAACAATCCATAGAATTGTGCTCTCTGTCATCTTCTAGTCGCTGTTCCAATTATTTACCATTCTCCGTGCTCCAGGTAAGTTCCAAAGGAAGACCAAACATGCACGGATATTGTGTTTAACTAAAACTTACATGGAAACTATTTTTGCTGTTCAGCGAGTTTTGACTTCGGACCTTATTTCAAGCATATAGATAGCGAAAATAGCACGCACAGACTCGCACTCTGTCATATATTTGTGTCCCGAATAATTCGAGTCTTGTAATTTGAGCGACATTTAAGCAGTAAAATCAACCTTGAAGGTGAAAATTTATATTAACTAAATGAGTTATCAGATGCATTTCCGTAGGTACTTTTACGTATAGAACACAAATTTCACCATTAAAATATTCGCAAATTGAATGTTTTTTATACAAACTCCACTTTATGATCGAAAATGAACAAAATTCCATAGAAAGTACTGTAATGCCGTAAAGGAACAACAATACAACTGTGGGAAAGGGGAAGGGGCAGGGAATTTAAATACATAAAAAATAATGGTTTCTAATATCTTTTGGGGGCCTAGGGCGCTTGCAATCGCTAAACCACTGATCGACTACACGGTTATTTAATGCGGACATTTTAAATAATACTATTTGAATTTTTACTTTCGCACGTACATTTTTTCATCCCCTCTCTTCTTTGGTGTGTAATTCCTGAACAAAATTGCAATACTCTCGCTTCTCCTGCACTCTCTTCGTTTACGTACATTATCAATGCCTCTTACCATACAAACATTATCATAACTATATTACAAACTAAAATTATAATTAATAATTAGAACAGTAAACATTTTTCAAAATAGTTACCAAAATAAATTCTCGTCTGTCATGTCACATCTTATATTGGTTTCAAACATCTTATTTAACATACACGCTTACTATTATTTTTTTTTAAAAGTTAAATTTAAATAACTGTGGTAAGCACGAGAAAACGCAACTGATTTGATTATTTTTATAAATATTCGAAATTGAACTTTAAAATGAAACAGTTAAACAATAATACTAATTATAGTGAATTAACAAGTTCTGAAAATGAAAATAAGCATAATGAATTGTTTTTCAATCTAAACAGATTTCACTTTCTTTGATTTTTCATTACAAAGTGATTCAATCTGTTCCCCATCATTTCACGTTTTCGTCTTTTATTTAAAGATAAATGTAAACAAATATTAAGTCCGTTATTATTATTTAGGTTTTTAAAGTTCAACAAACGAATTCTAATTTTACTTATAATTACAACATATTTATTACAAACGTTATAATTGTAAAATTCCTTTTTTGAAAGAACTAACTTTAAGAACTTAACGGAGCACCCAGGCCTTGCCAAAGTCGCCAAATTGCGAAACCGCTGTTCATCGGAACGATTTTGCTACGCATCTCCATAAGGTCACTCGCTTTTTTGCTATGCTCGCTGCACCGCTTCGCTTCTTTCTTAAAAACCGTGTAGTCGATCAGTGGTTTAGCGATTGCAAGCGCTCTAGACCCCCAAAAGGTATTAGAAACCATTATTTTTTATGTATTTAAATTCCCTGCCCCTTCCCCTTTCCCACAGTTGTATTGTTGTTCCTTTACGGCATTACAGTACTTTCTATGGAATTTTGTTCATTTTCGATCATAAAGTGGAGTTTGTATAAAAAACATTCAATTTGCGAATATTTTCATGGTGAAATTTGTGTTCTACACGTAAAAGTACCTACGGAAATGCATCTGATAACTCATTTAGTTAATATAAATTTTCACCTTCAAGGTTGATTTTACTGCTTAAAAGTCGCTCAAATTACAAGACTCGAATTATTCGGGACACAAAAATATATGACAGAGTGCGAGTCTATGCGTGTTATTTTCGCTATCTATATGCATCAAAAAAGTCCAACTCCAAAAACATGTCCGAAGTCAAAACTCGCTGAACAGCGAGAAAAGTTCCCTTGTTAGTGTTGTTGTTTTCGTCTAAGCAGCACTCATGCACACAAAACCAGACAATCGACGATAATGAGAATAGTCATGGCTCAAGCGAGCTCTGGCAGAATAGTGATAGAAAGTATAATTACTTATAAATTTGAATTGATTTAAGCCTAACAGGCATCTATGGCCTTAGGCTTGGGACAACAATGGGAAAGTTAGCGGCCAGGGCTTTGAGTTAAGGTACCATCCCAGAATTCGCCTGGTGGGACTGAGGAAAACTCTAGAAAACCTCAGCCAGGATGGCTCGGTAAACTTACTTACGAGTTTGTGGACCAATACTTTTCTGTTGAACAAATGTATCTAAATAAACCTGCTCAATTTGAAGCATTTCTGTGCTCAATACAAGCTCACACGCCTGTTACCTGTAGCTTACTCTAAAGTAACTTTTGCGTTGCATCGGAAACCATAGCCCACATCTAGTAATAGTCCTCCCGACTTTATCTACAAGTGACGAACAATTACCAAGTGTACTGCAAAAACTGTTGTTTTATTCAGGCTCAATTCTCCCTAGCATAACACATAAAACAGAACTCAGTTTTAAGTAATACATATCAATAGACATTTTATAAAATCGACTAGTAGCTTAGAACACAAGACTTGGTTACACAAATCAGTACAGACTCCGAACTAACCATATTCCACCTTTATCTGAATCAGTAGATCATACCACGACAAACCTAACATCAGAAAAGCCAGGACATCAGACTTCCTTTTGCCCTTTATCCAAGTTATCCTTAAGGGGAATGCCCATAACAATGAAGCTCTTTCAACAATGAACAAGATAGAAAATGAAAAATAGGCACGGATAGAACTCTTGAATTACTTACGAACTTTCTTCCCTGAAAGTCTGAACTCTCTAGGATTGAATTTGTAGGAGCAGCATTGAAATTTCATGCAACGATAAAAATACATGACATATACAGAGATAGTGCTGCCATCTCTTGTCGGAGATCTTGGCTTTACTTGGCCCTTAACATAAACTTTTTCCTTCTATTGTAAGTTTAGTGTACAGTAGTGTACAGTGTAAGTTTAGTTTAGTATGCTACAGTAACAGCGGTATGATTCTCAGATCCATTCACAATTCACATAGTTTGCACAACTGAGAACACCTTCGCTCCAGCGGTATTTTTACAGAAGCCAAAGAAATTCAAATGAAAGATATAATGATTTCCCCTTTTTTTTCCACGTTTTAAAAACATTCAAATAGTGCGTGTGCAAGACTCTTGCAGGCTGGTCCTGGTCTTGCAGGTTTGGTCTTGGTCTTGCATCGGTATCCCCGGTCTTGGTCTTGGTCTTGCATCGGTATCCCCGGTCTTGGTCTTGGTCTCGCATGCAAGACCAAGACTCTTGCGCTCATCACTATGTATATATTTATAAAATTCGTTACCCAACCAAACTTCTGATCAGTCACGTTGATTGGTCATATCTTGCACGCCGATTGACCTAAATATAATTTTCACGACTTGACCCAACTTCTGCATTGGAGTCGATGCTCTCCCACCAGGTGGCGGATACGGTAATATCGACCAGATATAGTGGGAACCAAAAATATTCCTGGTGAACAAAGTCAGTACTGTTGCCTTGCAAAAAGGAGAGGAACTTAGAAAATCTAAACTAACCAACCAAAAAGTGGGAAATATATAAAGTAAAAAAAAGAAGAAAAAAAAGCAGAGTGCCCTACTATGAAAATGACCTTAACTGAACTTTAGCTGACCCTAACAAAACCTAATCCACACGGTTTTCAACGATTCGGGAGTATTTGAAGTTCTTCATGTCTGTCGATTACTTGAACTAGAATCTTACTTCCAAGACACATTGAGAAATAAAACTGTTACAGTTATTCAAAAAACGTTCTTGTATATTATATGGTTTTACAAATGAAAGAATACAAGTAAATTCAGATCGAATTAAAAGATTTATTTGTATATCAAAACCAAAGCGTCCCTGCATAAATTCAAATTATCTTATAACTTATCCAAAAGAAAGAGTTAAAGTCGTAGGGACAAATGGAGTCTAAGCGAATGCCGGGGCCTGACCGTTTCAGAGTCAAAGTGATAGATTTTTCCACCGGTGTCCATGACTATTCCAACGGTGTATGGCTTAACTCTGTCGAACTTGTGGCTACTGAAATCTCGTAGGGGCACAAATTGAGAATACTAAGTGATTGAAAAGGACCTGCTAGTTTTAGAGTCACATTCATAGCTTTTCTCACCGTTTCAGACCATGACGAATCGAAGGGTGTAGATCATATCTGTCGGACTTGTAGCTACAGATATCTATTAGGGGCACAAATGGAGAATAGTAAGCGATTCAGAAGGACCTGTCAGTTTTAGAGTCAGTCATAAATTTCCCCACCGTTTGAGGTCGTGACTAATCCAACGGTGTATGGCTCAGCTCTGTCGGACTTGTAGTTTCTGAGATCTAGAGGGGGGGGGAGACAGGACAAACTCTATATGTTTCTTTATTTACTGACGTTCATACGGGTGCATTAATATATTCAAGAACTAAACAACAAATCTATCTAAGGTAGATTTTATATTTCAGAATATTTTGTTTCGATAATTAATCCAATAACTATATATATATGTTTTTCACATACAACTGCAGTAAAATTACAATTTTATATTTGTTTAAAATTTACCTCTCGTGCACAAACAGCTCAACAAAAATCCTGTCAGATTGTGATATTTAATTCTTCAAAATAAATACCATGTAAAAAGTATAAGAATGTATTTACAGAAAGAAATAATATCCATCCAATATGAAAGCTTTCCAATGATTAGAGGACTGGTCTATTGGAAAACACAACGGGCTACCCAATTGTGTTGATGAAAAGCATTCATGAATTTGGTCCAGTATTTTCTAATACGCTCATCCACGCGATTTTGTAGGGACATTAACTTTTCCCATCCATCACATTCTTCAATCATGTACACAGCTTTATCTTCTTGATCAAGTTTTCTTGCAGCTAGTAAAATTTTCCAAAAAGCATCTAAAATACAAAGAACTATAATTCCATCTTGATGGGTAAGTAAATCGCAACACGGTCTCAATAAGTTTTGCTGGCATAAGAAGACAATCTGTTCTGTTGTACCATATGTTACGATGTTCAACACAAGAAAAGCCGCTTGGAGTTTGATCCTTGCATTTGCGTCTTTTAAATGTTTGATTACTTCAGGCAGAATATCAGTATTAACAAGACCTTGAATATGATCTTTACCTCTTGCTATTTTTCCAATAGCGGTAATTGCGTTGAACACAACGCCGCTGTCAGTGTGCTTAACCAAAGAGCTTAAGTGAGAAATCAAACCTGATTGATGAACTATATTTCTCTGATCAATGTTGCCAGATAATAGTTCATTCAACAGTGACTGTGCTGCTTTGATGATATTCACATCATTAGTATCAATGAATTCTATCAGTCTAGGGACCACTCCAGCATTGATTATGCTCTCGATTCCTTGCTCCAGATTCTGAATTGTGAGAAAGAAGGAAATTATCAAGCAAGTGCATGACTGCAATTCTGTATCTGCTGAAGAAAGTCCTTGGACTATTTGCGGAATGTATTCATCAACAGTATGTCCTTTTGGTTGCCAATCATCTGAAAATAGTCTGTTCAGTCCGTATACAATGATCTTCAAGAATTTCAAAAAAGTATCTTCTCCCAGAGAAAATTGCATCTCTTCTTGATCCGAATCTGTTGGACAAATTACAGACGCAAGTTCTGGGACACAAGACGCGGTTAGGTCATCATCTGTAGAACCAGGAGTCTCTCCACTGACAATCATGTTGATTCCATTGAAGGCTGTTTTCAAGTACGTTAACAAAAAATTATTAGTTAAACCCACAATATCTGTCAACGTGGCTGCCAACTCTATCAACTTATTAGTAATATTATTAACAAACTGAGAAACTTTTTCCTTAGGTGCAGGAAGATAGTCATGTGTCTGAGTAACAAGAACTTGTCTGTGTTTTAGGACAAAAAGGAGACACTCTATACCAATTTGTCCAAGACTTTTCTCCTTGCTGATCCAGTTATGAAGTCAGGACATCGTTAGGAAAGGGATCAACATTTTGGATGTTGATCTTCGTTCTACATGATATATGGTAACGTAATAAAATCAAACTTGTGTTATGTTAGGAATTTTTCTTGATATGGCAACGGAATTAGTCTTGCAAATAAATCGCCAATTGTTGAGAATAAACCAGACTTGTTAATTATTTAATTTAGACAATCAGAACTAACTAAAAAGGTGGGAAATATTGGATATGAAACGTATAGGATAAACAAACAGAAAGTTTATTAACACACTAAAGATCTCTACTAATGCACAAAATGGATCTAAACCACATAATATTCTCATATGTTCTCTAAATAATATAAGTGATTGAGTTAATTTTCATTTCGTATTAATCAGAAAACGTCAGGGCTACTCTTTAGCACACGTCGGGCGTTCAGTTTGGAACCATAAATGGAGCAGGTCACAAGTGCTGTCTGTTAAGGTGATGTGCATCGCGTATAATGAAAAAAAATCTAACCTGGCTTTTTCTAACCCGTCTTCGTTCGCTATCGCTCACTCGACGTACTGTCTGTGATTTTTGTAGCAAAACAACCGTGGTGGCACGGAAATAAATGTGTCACTTTGGTGTAACATTACCATGATTCGGATTCATGAATCTGTGTCTTATTTCATTAGAAAAGATCACGCCCGACGTAAGCTAAAGTAATACCAAAGTCAGAGTCATGAGAACAAACAAGTTAGCGAGCTTCCACAGTTAATGAGTTTCTAACAATCGTGAAGGTTCTGATCCATTTATAGGATCTCATAAACACAAACTTTCATTTTGTAAAATGGGTTGGCAACACTGACAGCTGGTGTGCTTGGGTACCGTGAAACCCATAGTATTTTTCTGTAATTGAATAATGTTTGTGCAAATTTTGGTGCTGATTGGTCCAATAGCGTAGAACCATATTGAAAAATTGATTTTAATGATTGGCAACACCAACCCACTGCACCAATGAAGACGATTACGGTGGTTCTGAGCTAGCCTAGCCAAGACCATTCCAACGACACCTACGTCTCTTACACCTTCTGGTTCATGAGCGATGTTTTTGGACACACTTTGGCAACACTGACAACGAAGTACTTAGGAACGGAGACACCTACAGTATGTAGGAATATTTGCTTTGCTTCTGTCATGTATGGCTGTTGTAATTTGTGCAATCGTATGGGTCGAGAATGAATAGAACGTGCGGTGGAGGTATGTAATCTATGCGTTGTTCTATATCCTGGTGATATTTTACCCAGTTGGCTTTTCAAAATTTTGGGATGGTGCGAATAGTTGTTGAGTTAGCAGTGTGGCGAGTGGATACATTTAGTTCCAGCAAGACGGGGTCGTGATCGCTGCCTATCGAGTCGAGTACGGTGATCTGAATATGTGGTGTGAATGATGAGGAGGCAATTATGACGTCAGGAGTGATGTTGCTTACTGGTCGAGTTACTAGGGGTATTTTGTATATTTCGCCTTGGGTCTGTACGTTTATCAGCATATGTGAAGAAACTGTTTGGTATTGGTGCTCCTGGTCGTACATATATTGTGGCTATTGTGATAGGTCTCCATTGTATGTAGATTGTGGTGATGTTGTGTTCTGGCATATGGTTTCTGAATCTTGGATTTATAACCCGGTGCGTTATTTTATTGTTGATTCCTAAGGCTGTGCCTCCATTCACTCGTTCTCCCTGAGGTCCGTCGTTATGCAGGAGTGTATATCCAGGCAAATATACTTCGTGTTTTGGTTTCAGATATGTTTCGTTCAACGCGAAACATTTAATTTTATATTCCTGGAGAATATGTTGAAAGATCATTTTCCTAGTAGAGAGAGATTGGATGTTCAGATGTAGGAAGCTCAATTTGTTCCGTCTATCCATCTTGCTGATCATTGGGTAGTGGATTGATTTTGAAGTGCACGTGTGGACCAGAATATGTAGCTTGAACTGTGAGCTTGTACATGAGTTTGGTGGTGTAGTTTAGTTGTTCAAGAATATTCGGCCGGAGGAACGGATGGATGTTTTGCAGGGTCAGGCAAAAGAATCTGATCGTCTTCGACAGTAACTGGTTCTCGTAATTAGTTATTAGTGTTCACAGGAGCATCAGGGTTTCGGACTGGTGTTGTAGGGTTTGCCTTTACATTTAGCGCTGTAAGAAGCGTGCGGTTCTGTGCATGTTACGCATTTTGGTTTTTGGTCTCCGTTAGGACACCTTTTAGTTGGATGGTCCTGGCTGCAATAGCCGCATTTCGGTTTATTTGGGCAGTTAGCCGTGGTGTGTTCGTTGTAAGTTTGACACCTTTCACAGCGTACCGGTAATGGAGGTTTGTGTGTGATGGTTCTACCCTGTGCCTTTTCCTATATATGTATGCTCCTTCTTCCAGCAAGTGGTCAATAAGCTGTTGGTTCGGTGTCAGAACTCTCACTAGGTGGGTCGGGCCATCATTGCAGAGAATGCGAAGGCATTTCTCCACAAGTATTCCAGCTCACTATGGATTTCATCTTCAGACCACGTTGGATCTAACCCTTAGATTACTACTGAGAGCATTGGCGGTTTGCTAGGTAGTGGAGCTTGTTTCGTCATACGAGCAGATGTTGTTACTGCCTCTATGGTTGCTGTTTTTTTTAAAGATCTCGAAGGATGCTTTGTTCCGGATGTGACGATGGATTTGGAGATTTTAATACTCTACCATTCCTGGTGAACAGTATCTCATGGATATCAGTCCGTGGTGCATATCTTGTCAGTTTCTCAAGAATGTGTTTTGCGGTTTTGTATTGTGGATCGTAGCACTTTAACAGAAAATTGTGTAGCTCTACATTTTTACCATTTGCATTTAGTTTGGAGTGTGAATAGACTCGTTGCATTGCCGGGTTTGGTTTGGATACCGTTTGTTCTGCGCAAGTAGGGTTAGAATTTGAGGTACTAGATTTGGGTTCTTCGGCGCTAATGATCTCCATCGATATTTCAGATTCAGGTAGTGAAATTGAAGCTTCAGACAGCGGAGATCGAGATCTTGTGCGTTTTTCTTCCGGAGTTGTTTTGTCGGTAAGTGGAGATTCTTGTCTTCGGCGACGTTCAGATTGGCGTTTTTCTTTAGGGTGTGCTCCGGTCTTTGTAACACGGTCTATTGGTGGGTAATTTATGCATCGTTCACCTTGGTATAGCAGTGGTTGGCGTAAGACTAGTCGATCGATTTCCAAGTCCAAGCCTTTATCCGTTGCTAAAGTCTTCAACTGTATTATGAAACCAAACCTTGTAAATTGCCAGTCAGCATAAATCTAATGTCTCTGGACGATATATTTTTACCCAAAATAAAATTCGTAAGACTTGCCTATGTTGTCAGTCAATGAGACAAACCGTATACTCTAAACTGAATCTGAGTATCCGCTTTTCAACTGGTGGCGGCTCCCAGCGTACAAGTAAGTAAGTCAGTCTGTTTGCTTATTTACCCTGGCGCATATACCAGAAACCTGGTGGACAGCTTATAATGATTGTGTCATATCACACACAAATCTTAAAATAGAAATGTTGCATACAACAGAACCCCACTTTTTTTTTTTTTTTTTTTTTTAGTGTGAAGAAAATGTTTCGTTAACGTCACAGGTCGCTTTCTGTAGCAATGTTCTTGTTAAAACTAAAAAAAACACTACGGCGTATAGCAGGGATACGTGTTACGTAAAATCAACAGATTGTGTGAAAGAAAGCTATGAAAACCGGAAATGTTCGCCTTGTTCTTTTAACAACATAATATTATCGATTTTCTTCACGAACTGGTGAATAGCGTCATTCTAAAAATATCACAATGTAGTAAATTATTCCTCTAAAAAACGCAATTGAAAATTACTCTTTAACGTTTATTTGCGATGCTCCTTGCATCTGCCCAGATGGCACACTAAATTTGCAGCAAATTTGCTTGCTACGATCTTGGGAGAGCAACATCGAGCTTGTGGAGGAAAGAAGATTTCAGTCTGGAGTGGGGTTTGAAGCCACAATCTTCAGGTTTGTTTGTTTACCGTCACTCTAATCACTGCTCCAGCATTCTTCGAATGAATGAAGTCCTTTTATGTTTTGAAGGCAGTTTGTGAAATAAAGGGCTGCGTGTATGCTTAAATTTGAAACTGGTAAAGCTTATTGATCTTGTGTTAGAGCTATGAAGATCGCTGATTCGTGATTTTTGACAAACGAGTCACCTCAGGAGTATTATAATGATGTGTACTTTACTGTTAGGGTCGATGATATTTCTCAAACAAACTGGCTTGCCAATTTCCCAAACTAGGAAATTGCGCCCTGGGCGGCACGTTTAGGGGGCGTCAAACAGCTAAAAATAGAAGACAAAAGCTCCTAAAACGAAGTAAGATTGCCTATTATATATAAAAATTGACTTTTAAACGAGTTAAAAATTTCAATACCGGCGCACTAAAATTTTTTTTTTTTAGTGTTTTTCCGTACAACCTACCTTCACCTTTAAAATACAATACCGCGATTCAAGTCCGATACTGCCTTACTGGAGTTAGTAATAGCGATGCCACGACAGGCTCCCGAGATGATAACAAAGGTACACTACATGATGCGAGACAATGTTGTGGCCATCGCGTCGGCCGGTCGTGTTGTTTGGCTAAAAAAAAACGAATGGAAAGGGTGGCAAAATTTAACTTTGCCCTACTGCTCCATACGAAAATGTCTAGATTCGGCACTGCATTCCATACCTATGTTAATGAAATGCATAATTGATGTATTCTTCTTCTTCATGGATGGATCCATAGCAACGGACAACAAATAACAAGATGCAGATTCGGATCCGGTTGCAGACAAGTGAGAAAATCTTCAACTATAAATGAAGACAAGAAAATAAGACGCGTAATGGAGTAAATACAAAATATAAACAAGATCACATTTTTTTTTCCTAAATTCCGTTTATTTAAAAAGTAAATTCCTCTCAGCAATTAATATCGTTATTGACCGAATCAATATCGGAATATCGGCAAAAGTGTTTGCCATTCGATAACAACATCGTTCGAAATAGTTAAATTGTCCGTTACTGATATCGGTCGATATTGATGTACTACTGGGGATTGCTAATGTAAAGTGTAACATGCAATTATTTGAGAACGGTTAGACTAAAACTAATTGTACCAGTGACATTTTGAGAAATTATCTGATCTACGTGATATGTCACTTGTTTCTATCCTCATTTGAAAAAGAAGTTAAATCCAAGATGGCGGACGGAGCATATAACATGCGTCAGAGATGCAGTACTAGGTGTCATTTACATTTGGTATGGTTATATTTATATTGTGTTAAATCTTGAAATTACATAATTTTCCAGTTATCTAGTTGCTTGTATAGACACAACTGTGAAAGACATTAACTCACCCTATTTCCTTTTACGTGAAAGACTGTCAATTGTGAAAGTTTCATCCCAATCTGAGTGTAAAACTTTCCTGACTTCCTCCAGGCAACTGACGAAAGGTGTAGTAAATGATTGATATCAATCTACTCGTATTTACGTTCAGTGCTCGGAGAGGATGCCGGGGATTTCCCCTGGTGCGTCAGGATTTCATCCCCGGTTGGTGATTCTTAACATCATCCCAACCAGTTATAAAATCTATGTATTTTTACCCAGCCAGGTAGCATGTTGAAACTTACCATCAACCACTAGTTTTAAGACTCCACCTTCTTTCGTAATTTATAAAAAGTCAAACACTGTTTACGTTGTATTGTTTAATGCAGAGAGAGAGGTTCTCAAACTTTTCGCCCGAAATTCATGCTTTCGTTGTTCCATCAAGTAATTAATATTACTGAATTTTCAACACTAATATTCAAAATTGTATGATTATATTGACAGTAATTAATAATGATTATATAAACGAGGTAGAACATTCGTTAGCGTTTTTACCTTCTTATCAGATTGTCTCAGGATCGATTTCCGGTGCCGAGCATCCTGACCCCCTTTATCACAATAGGCAAATGCTGGGACGGTACCTTGAATTATATAATGGGAGAACAATGTTTGAAATACATACAATCTGCGCAACATTTTCAATAAATGAATTTGAAAGTCAAAGTTTTTAAGTACTGGAGTAAACTTATTCAATGGTGTATTCCAGGAATTAATAAGGACAAGTTTATTGAAAAGGTTCCTCTTTATTTTGTTTGTTGCTAATATTTCAGTTGTGTTTTTGTCCTGAGCTGCTGAAATCAAATTTGTGATAAGTAAGTCTATAACATTTAGCTTTACATAGCATGTGTTTTATTATCAATGTGTCAATTTTGAAGAACTGGATATCAAATATTTCTTCGTTCAATCGTGACAGTGTTTTAGGTCAGTTGTTATATGTTAACTGTTTATTTTCTCACCAACCTTATGTACCAATATCCAAAAGTTTGCGCACCAGTACTGGTACACATGTCATAGTTTAAGAAATCCTGGTTTGGTGCGATAGTTTCTAAAACTGATAAGCTTAAGTTGGTCCCCTTAGACCCCACGGTTGACGATATTAAAAAATATGGGTCTCCTTATTTGGTGTCTAGTGTCCACTGCATAAGTTTAATTCAAATTGGCGTGTTACACCTGGGCCCTCTTTTTTTTTTTGTAAGTTCTGTTTATTAAATTTGCAGTTTTATATCATTTATTATTTATCAGTCATTATTTTACTTAACTATTCACCATAGTACTTTCCTAGGATATCCCAAGCTCATTTCCGTATCTTCTTACATTACCTCGGGACATTGGTAGAGAGTTCGTACGTCGTAATGAATCTCTGTAATGCGTAGTGCCATGTGCTGTCGTGCAGCTCAACTACATACACCACTGTAGTACGTGTTGAGGGTACAGGAAAAGATAAAAGACATTGTAAAACAGTTTGTTTCGAATTTGCTGCTTGGTGTACTCGGTAGGATGTTGTATTGTTGCCTGGAAGTTCTAGGTATGATTCCTGCCTAGATCAGCAGTTGGGTAACAAGTTTGGTTAGAAGCAATTAGCTTATTGTAGAATTGATCAGCCCTGATGACTGAAACAACAAAAATGAGGTCACTTTTGGAGTGACCCAGACAGAAATTGGAGCTTGTCTTGACCCGATTTACTCGGGACTCGGTCTTGACCGAAATCACCAGACTGACTTATCTCGACGACCCGATAATCAAATCTTGACCGAATTGACCCGGTGATTGGTCTTGTTCCTGTAGTTTGAATCAATCGATATTGTAATTTGTGAGATTCCTTGAGAAGTGAGCTTATGTGCAGCAACTTCATTGTTGAGAAATTTAAAATATTTTAATGCTTTTATCTTATTTAATACTTCACACCCAAAATTAACTCTCCGAGCGGGATATTTGTAAGTGGTTTGTTAAGCTATAGCACATGGCTATAACTGGGTTTTGAAAGTCTCTGGTGAAGGTAAAGCTATCCCCTGTGTGACCTTTGGCACTGACCTATGACAATAGGCATTGACCTAATACAACCAACCTACCGACTATCATAGACAGATTAATACTAGAGATAAGAAAAGTACTTCCTTACTGTATGCTTACGGAACTCGCAAGTTCATCGCCGTAGTAAGAAAGTTCGCCATCGGGATCTATCCTGGGCAAGATCAAGTCAGTTTTCCTCACAAACACCTACTTCTCGAAGATCCCTTCTAATATTGTCCTCCCAACGTCGTCTCGGTCTTCCCAATGGTCTCTTTCCCTTCGGCTTTCCAACCAAAATGGAATATAATCTTCGTTGTTCTCCCATCCGAGCTACATGGCCTGCCCATCGTAGTCGTCGTGATTTCATTATTCTTACAACATCAGGTGAGTCATACAGTCCGTGAAGCTCTTCGTTATGCAGTCTCCTCCATTCTCCTGTTATCTGGTCCCGTCTCGACCTGTATATCTTTCTCAAAACCTTATTTTCAAACACTCGTAATTTATGCTCAAATGCTTGTATCTAATTAGTTTTACGTATTATCTCTGCTAATACTATGCCAATGTGGACTTTCGCATTTTAAAATCAACGGAATTATGAGCCAAAGATACGTATGTGAATTTACGTTTTCCTTGACACATAATCAGATACAGCTGAACTGTAGTAACAGGACGTTCTGACACTACAGGAAATCCAAGGATATTCTAATAGAGGATATGCGATTTTACCAAGAACATGAAGCCAAGCGTCACAACTTAGTCCCGCCCAGTTAGCCTAATTGCTCCAATCAAAAACATTGTTTTCGGCTAACAAAGATAGCAGCAAGTCTTGTATCTGTCTGCTAACCAATAAGGGGCATCACCTTTGTTGATACTCAATTGTTTTTGGCTTCACTCTTTCGCTGGACATGAGATAGGTATAAGCATATTGTCTATTAGAATATCTTTGAGGAAATCTAACGACTCACCAATTCAATTAAACCATTACAACGTCCACTGATCGTAGTTGATCTACAATTTCGAATTAAATTCTTGACTCTTCCGACCATTACGATCGATTTGTCCCGAAAAAAATTGAAGTCAATTCACTAAGAGATTTTGAAATCAGATTTGCCATATTAAAATAATAGATATGTCATATAAAATATACTTTTGATATAGTAGTTGGATATCACTCTGAGATTAAGTTCATACCGCTTTTATTTTTTAAAAAAATGAAATCTTGTAGACTTTTGAAAGAAAGGTGTGGAAGTTTATTTTCCATTGACCGAAGTATAGAAATGTTCGCTGTGGCTCTTTCATAAAGGCAAAAAAGAAACCTTAATGAAACTCTTTACGAAGACTTTATGTGCCGTGTACAGATGAGAGAAGGGGGAGGGGAGGGGAGCCAGAGGAATTTTCGAGTCATCTCCGTAGAAGTATCTTCTCTTGAGTTGGCTCCACAAGAGGAGAAGGAAGAGATCAGAGACTTTGTGTGAGGGTTTTGGAATCTTCTGCAAAAGGGGAGAAGTTTCCAAAAAGACCTCTTCCAACACCAGAACCATGAGAAGAAGAAGAAGAATCAAGAAGAAGCGAATAAGAGCGTTCACTTGAGATTGGATCTTTGAAATGAAGCGTACAGAGTTTTTGTTCAACAAGGCTGAAGAGCCAACTCGAGGAGTGGGAGAAGGAGTACTCATTACTTTGCTCTGGCTTCGTTAGTTACACAAGACTCTTACTGCTTTTTCTTCAATCCACATTTTGCTAGATATATATATATTTTTTATTCATGTTGCAGGGAAAAAAAGTATTGGAAGTTTTACCTCTTCTCTTATACATTTCTGTATCCATTTCATTACACCCACCTCACTACTTTCATTCAACTTTCTATTCCCGCTAAGAATGCGAAGTTCTTCTCTCCAATTAACAAACTGAGGTATCCACCAGGGAGAATAGTTACAGTCGTGTTGTTGAAGGTTGTTTGAAAAGAATCTAGCGTCTTGAATATTTTGTAGATACGGACGTATTGCAGCCATCCTCTTTCAATACGTTCCTCGTGAGGCCTACATCAGCACCAGTGTCAAAAAGTTTTATGTCAGATTTAAGATGATTGTAAGTTATGCATTAATGTTATAGGACTGAAAGAACAATCTTTGCGAAAATTATGTAATAATATGTTCTATGGAATATTACATTGTGTTGAATTTTATTTAAGACCTTTCATCATCTAAGGCTCAGGCCGGGATAGGGGAGGGGAAAGGATTCGGGAAGATGTCAGCCAGGGCCTATATTGAATGTGCTATCCCGGCATTTTGCGTGGTGTGACGAAGAAAAAATCCTGGGAAAAACATCAGTCAGAATGGTCGGCCGCTGGGATCGAACCCACGACGTCCTGAATGCTACACCAACGCTCTACCACCGAGTTACGGCTGATCGGTATTAAATTTGGTATTACGAGCTCAGTTATACAAGTCGTATGCCGGGATGGTACCTTCAAATCACGTACTGGTCAACTTTTCCCTCCTAGCTTTAGAGATGTGTAAAGACCAGAAATACAATTCTCTACAATCAATTTCTCTAAAGAAAAGGATTCTGACTCGTAATCCAGTTTGGTTTTAAATCCGTCAAACGGAAGCAGTGCTACTGATTTTTTTACGCATCTTTTAATTACATTACATTACATAAATGAATGCAGAAATGGACTTTAAAAAACTCGGCATTCTAATTTTGCATTTTCGTCTTTCATGTAGCATTTCCAACTTTATTTTAATTGTGATGTCATACATTTGTAAATAGAAGTGATGTAAAACATACAATTAGGTTCAGTTTTTCTAAATTTATCAATATAAGCACAGTAAGTTTAAAACAATCGTTCACAAATGTGTACACTTAATCTGTAAAGACCAACAAATCAAGTTCTCTACATTGTAAAATACATTATTACCTTGCTAGACCAATTTTGTATGGCAGCTTTATCATCAGATACTTCAGATTACAAACAAAAAATGAAGTAGCAAAAAGGACAGGCGAATCCAACCGGCCAACAATCCTGACTAAGGCTTTTCCAGAGTTTATCCTCAGTCAGATCAGGTAAATGCCGGAATAGTACCTTCAACTTAGGACCTGACCACCACCTTTCCCCATCCTTAACACAGCCTGAGTCTAAATGCCTGAAAGCCATAAATGAAAATTCAGAATTGACGAACAGGTGAATCTGGTTAATAACTTTCCATGCTGTTTCACAAATCGGCGAATGTTTTTATACTAGAGCAATTCCACGAATATGTCATACCGATGGTAAAAATTGAAATGCATCGTGGTTTTATTTTAATTAGCGCAATTGATTCTTAGAAGGTATACGATTTATATTTTCATAAAGAAATGAAAAAAGCCATTAGTACAATGGCGTAATTAGCTTTTGTTTCAGGGCTATTTAAAAATTCACGAAAATAACTACAATTTTACTTCATTTTAGCAGTTACTTATTCAGGTAAATATGTAGGAATTTAAAATTTACAAAAAGGTAAATTAAACTTCGTTCTTTTCTATATTGATATAAACTATTGATTTGTTTCTTAATAATCGTCCTCACGCTCTGGCAAGCATTATATAAATCGACTACATAATTATGTCAGTGCGTGACGCTCCACGTATGAAAAGTGCTATACACTGCAGAATACTTGATGAAAAGTAAATTGCTTTTGTATGGTGTTTTAGGGTCAAATGCTGAACAAAATGTATTTGGAACTATTTTTCTAATCACAATAGATATTATGTAAATCATTAATAGGATGGTCAGTGCCTGACGTTCTCAATAGATGATGAATGTGCTACTTCCAATGTACTATGAAAAGTACTGTATGCTGCAGAATATTTGGTGAAAAGTAAAGTGCTTTCAAAGTGCCTGAACAAAAAGTATTTCAAACGTTTGTCCTAGTTACAATACATTTTGTGTAAAACATTAACGAGTAATACCAGCGTCACAAACTGACATTCAGAACATACTTTTCGACTTTAACTGCGGTATATCTCCAGAGGTTTAAAAAAAATGCAAATTGGACATATGATATGCTAGCAGAAGTACTGAGGATCACGTTCTCGATTAAATAACACGTGTATATTAAAAATACTATTTATTATATAATATTGAATTTACCGTCAAGCACTGATATTTTTACAACCAGCACTTACACTTTGATATACATTTCCCAAACTCTCTGAAAGCATGACCCCAACAAAACTCTTTAATGTAATAATTAATAGGGGAATGTTTGACGTTTTATTTTAATTAAAACAAGATTAAGTTGTAGGTAGTCACAGCATATAGGAAGATAAAAAGAGCCTGACATACTGACATGATCATGCACTCGAGTTTAAATGATAATTCTTGCCAAGCCGTAAAAAAGCTCGACAGAAATAGGTCAATCATTTATGTCAATATATAAGAGAAAGAAGCTTAATATGTATATATTTTTGCTTTTTCATTCCAACATTTTTAATTCTATAACTCGTAATTAGAATTAGTAACATCATAGTTTTTTTTTTTTAATTTTTAAATAATCCAACAACAGAAGCTCACTACGAATTTGTACTAAGACTTGCTAAAGTATTTTTTGTAAACACACATCGTATACACAGGGATGCAGCTTGTATTTTTGCAAGGGGAGCAATATCCGATTTTCGCGCCCCTTGGAAGGAGCCAAAAAATGTACAACACCCCTTCCTTATCTTCATTTGCCTCATCCAGTCCGGTGTTTGGGTGCGTGATTCTCCCAGACCCCCATGTGGGGAATGACATCCCTAAATTCTCGAGCACACATAAAAACTTAAAAAAAAAATACGGTCTAAAACGATAGAAACTGTGCAAAAGTGCACTTACAGCCTTCATTTTTTGCTTTACACCCCCCAAACTGAAAGTCTTGGTAGAATCCCTGGGAGGCACGTGCACCCTTTGCTCTCCCATACTTGCGGCTCTGGGTACCTTCCAAGAGCTGATTGCACTAATCTACGAAATGTTCACTGTATGTTTTACTTTTTACTACAGGGCTTCACTTATTCGTAGAATCGCTCTGATATTGATTTAAAATTTTTAACTTTCGGAACATAAAATTTTGGTCACGCATTATATTTTATAGTGATATTTTATCTAGGATCTCTTATTGAGTCAGTTAGTTTATTTCTATCAGAATGTACAAAAATAAAACAATACTTACAAGGTAAATTCATCTAATAATTCACAGATGTCAGTGTGTGACGACAAGATATCAGTGCGTGACGCTGTGTTTTTCCTCGTATACGCTTACTATATTAATATATCTATTCTCGATTGTTTTAATTTAAATTAAGCTTAACACATTCATCTTGAATGCGTTTTTTTTTGGCGGGTTCATACTTTAAATTGTGTTAAGTTTAGAGAGGATAGTAAAGGGGGCCATGGCAATAATCTGACACGATGAGTCAACTAAGTGGAGCGACAAAGCGTAGAAAGAAGAAAGAAATGGAACAACAGGTGAAGAGGAAAATATGAAGATTGATTCTTTTTTAGGACTGCTCGAGAAAATACGACACTTACGAATTGTAACTTCCCATTAGTTTCTGGTAACTAAACTAATTATCGCTCTAAATGTGATAATTGATAATCTATTTTTTTAAATCCAAAGTTGAAGTCAGAAAAACTTACTTAAACTTGAAAATTTAATAAATTTGGAAAACTTAAAAATTCTTATATTATTCAAATTATAGTATTTTATTTATTTCTTTATGTTAATTTCCCAGGAGTAAGGTTTAAACCCTTTTCTTGAGACTGGTTTAAGAAATACAATTTAGAAAACAATGCACAACTTAAAATAAAATAAAATTAGGCCTATTAAATGTAATGGTATGAACCTATGTACCTCAAAAAGGTACTGCTTATATACATCCTGTACATTATTATTATTTACATGTCTAAAATAAAAATAAAACAAGGTAATTATATGACCTACATTTTCATGGTTCTGGGGGCGCGTTGGCAAATTTCTACCCCGGGGCCTAGTTACGCCCCTAATCTTATCCTTTGTGATTTCATTATTCTTAAAATGTCGGGTGAATCACCGAGTTCTTCATTATGCAGTCTCCTCCATTCTACTGACAGCTCGTCCCGTTTAACCTATCTTAAAACCTTATTTTCAAACACCCGTAATTTATGTTCAATTACCAGGGTCGTACTTCAACCTTTGCAACCGTTAAAATATTACTAGCAGAATAATCATTCTGTATATTTTTAATTTCGACTTTCTTGATATTAATCGCGAGGTAGGAGGTCCTGAACTAAATAGAAACATGCGTTGTTCGATGCTAATCTATTTCTATTTCTTCCGTGACCTCGTTATTGCTAGTTACATGCTTCCAAGTATTTAAATTTGTTTACTCTCTCTATGATCCCATTCTTAATTGAATTGTTATGTATGCAATGTATCTATTTATTTCATACTCTGTATTTCGGCTTATCAAGCATTTTGTTTTCTCTACGTTCACCTGTAGACCTATCTCATAGCACGCTTCTACCAAGACAACAGTGTTGCTTGATAGTGCATCTACATCCCCCCCCCCCCCCTTTAATCTACATCGTCCGCATATACGAACAGTTGGTTTAAGCCATTCAAGGTTAATCGCCTTTTGTCCTCTTTTATTTTTAGAATAGCATATTCTAACGCAAAGTTAAACAGTAGTGGTGATAAGGAATCACCCTGCTTGAATCCGTTTCGCTGTACTCTGCTTATGGGGTCACTGAGACACATCGTTACTAGCTGAACAAGTTTTTCGGGGTAAATTGTACCAGGGTATTGTATAGTTTTTCCCTTTTGATAGAGTCATATACTTTCTTAAAATCAATGAATAGCTGGTGGGCAGTCCCATTGTATTCCCATTTCTCCTGTAAGATTTTGCCTCAAGGCAAAAATCTCATTAAACGTAAATCTATTATTTTTCTAAATTCACATTCGTGATCTCCGATTATTTCATCTACGTATACACTTAGGTGTGTTAGCGGGATATTACTCAATACTTTATAACATGTTGTGAGTAAAGAGATTCCGCGATAATTTTTATAGTCAGATTTATCGCCTTTTGTAAATCGGATCTATTACTGAGGTTTACAATTACTGAGGTTTACAATTACTGAGGTTTACAATTCCTTCGGAAGCTCCTTCTTTCTCCATATAGCACTTATCAATTTATGTAGTTCCTTGATTAGTGCCGTTCCTCCTGCTTTGATTAATTCGGCTGGAATATTGTCTATTCCTGGTGATCTGAAATTTTTCAATTTCTTTACCGACATTTCGATCTTTATCTCGCTAGGTTCGGGAATCCACGGTTCTGCGATATGGATTTCAAATTCTTCTGTTTGTTCCCCGTTGTGTACATTAAGAAGTTTGTCGAAATAACTTTTCCACAAATCGACTATTTTAATCAGATTCGCCTGAAGATCTCCACGTTCATTTCTAATCATTCCTAACCTCGGCTGGTAACCTTTTCGTAACGAGTTTACCCCTTTGTATAGATCTCGTATGTTCTTTATCTTTTCGTTTCTCTCTATCTCCTGAATCTACTGCGTCAGATATTTCCGCTTTCTGTTTCTAAACCCGCGTGTGACGTTACGTTGCGTATTACTGTAGTTGTTTGCATTTGCTTCGATTTTATTGTTTAGCCATCGCCACCTTACTTATTTTCGTTCCTCATGAAGTTTAATGCTTTCTTCATCAAACCAAAGGCTTTTGTTTCACTCGTTTCTTCTCACCAACACGCTCTTTTTGCTGTGGTCTTCACGGTGTCACGAACTGCCTACCACATATTATTCACATAAGTTTCATCACTATTACTAATGTCATCTTCGTTGTTAATAAAGCCGGCTTCGAACCTGTTTCAAATTTCGATTTTGTAATGTGCCTTTACACTTGGGATATCTAATAGTTTCACTTCGAATTTCCGTTGTTTTAATTCTTCCCCTTTTTCTGTTCACAATGTACTTTTCTCTCACTTTTGTTATCACTAATGAGCTGTTGAGATAATAAGTTCTAGACGAAACAACGGCTGAATGAACTGTTGAAGAAACGTACCTGTCGACAAGGTGATCTGGTACCAGGACTGTAAACTAGCGCGATTCTATTTTAGTAGCGTGTGCAGTAGCGCCGCAACATGTTTAAAAATGTAGTTGTAGTCGTAACGCGCTATATTTTAAGTAGTAATAATTCACGCTATTTTCTGCACTACTTTTTTTAATTTTCTGAATATATATAAAGCAGTTGTTGCTACCAAATGCTGTATCAAAAATGGTTTTCTCTCACTCTTTGCTATGTCTGTCTAATGCTGGGGTGACAGTCTCCGAGGAGACCGTATGGAACACTACACATCTGTACTTCTAGTAAGCCTATCAATGCTTCAAAGCGCTTCTTTTTTTAACCAAACTTGGTAGAGGAGTAGTGCACCTCAGGAAACCACCAGAAAGCATGATTAAAAGTTCTTTCGTCCATAAAGACAGATGCAGTAGCCAAAAGTTTGGTTCATAATAATAAGCATTTATAGTGTGACCTAAGAAGGAAAACACACGTTTATTTTTAAAATGTTTGAAATAATAGAAAATAAATAAACGTGAATGAATATTGGATGAATGCACTATCTTTTATGGGGTACGTTCGTCATGGCCGCCATCTTGAAGTCGGCCATCTTGAATCTTAAATAGGAAGGGGGGTCATGTAACATATCAATTTGTAGTAGAATTTTACCAGAAATACACGGGTGGAGCCAGTTTTTGAGAGAGATAATGAGATATCACATTAGAATGCGTAGTTGACTGAAAAGTCCAGAAATACTCTGCTATTTGTGAAACAATGCAAGAAATAAAAATCCAATGCACAAATAATGAGTAATGTGTAGGTGGTTCCCAATACGCATTACTTGTGCATTGAATTTCATTTCTTGTATTGTTTAAAAAATAACAGAGTATTTCTGGACTTTTCAATAACTACGGTACGCATACTAATGTCATATCTCATTATCTGTCTCAAAAATAAATTTATGGCAAAACTGACTTCACTAATGTATTTCTGGTAAAATTCTACTCCAGATTGATGTTACATGACCCCTTTCCTATTTAAGATTCAATATGGCGGCCATGTCCCTAAAAGACAGTGCATTCATCCAATATCCAGTAATGTTTATTTGTTTTCAATTATTACAAACATTTTATAAATAATCGTAATTTTTTCCTACTTAGGTCACACTATAAATGTTTATTCTTATGAACCAAACTTTTGGCCACTGCGTCTTTTTTCATGAACGAAATCACTTTTATTCATGCTTTCTGGTGGTTTCCTGATGTACCCTATTCCTCTACCAAGTTTGGTTAAAGTAAAGAGGGTTTTGAAGCATCGATAGGTTTACTTGTTAGTACGTCCTCGAAGGTTTGGGCAACTTGAGCACCACAGCCTGTACATTTCAAGTACACATTTGAGAAAGGAAAGCAACCGAGTTGTACTTTAAGTACAACTTACTTAAAAGAATTTAAGTAAGTAGGCACACACACACATATATCACCCACAGCTAGGAAGGGATAAACTGGCACTCTCTTGGCCCAACTACAGGTTGAGAGAGGACTGGAAAGAATTCAGGAGACAGTCAGCAAGCAGATACACAATAAACGGAAGCAATGGTTAGCAATCTGAACATGGAAATCGGGAAACCGGAAAAGTTCAGAAACCAGGAAAACTCTCCCCCAAGCGGGGGACCTACCAACAAAGACAAGAGGAAAATGGAAAGAGATGTACCCAACAGAATATACCGCAGGTCAAGGAGCCAGTCAGAACATGGCTGGGTAACTACTAAAACAAATTGTCACTCAATCATGATAGCTTTAGAATACTAAAATAATAACCACAGTCACTGACTACCACCAGACGGCTGAAATGGTGATCCACACAAACCGGAATACCGGAAAGAAAGAAAAAGAATAGTACCACAGGGAACCTTAAAGTAGCGGTTAGAGTGGATACGCTACTCTGAAGCAGTTTTAGCATTTTTTTTTTTTAAATTGTAGTTCTAGCGAACTACTTTCTTCCTTGAAGTAGTTGTAGTTGTAGGGAAATATATTTTTAAAAAAATATTTTTTACAGCCCTACCATATTCTCTTCACAATGAATTAGGGTTTTCGAAACCACATTGCAATTGAAGGGTGTGAGGCAAAAACATGGTAACCCACAAATGTTTATTTTTTTGAGTTATTCAGCACCCGATGGAAAGGAATCATACCGCGTCGTTTAATGTTGTCCGACTTCAAATTGTGCTCCAGAGATGGCAGCAATATTTACTTATGGTAAGCCTATTGCAACATTTTGGGATTCATAAGATGGTAACCAACAATTAAGATGGCGGGAAACGAGGAGCAGTATACCAGCTTGCCACTAAAAAGGAAAAGAATTTGTAAATTAAACATTTCTTAGAGCGAGTTCAGTGAAAAGATTTATTCTTGAGTGACTTAGGTAGCGAATATTATGGTATAAATAATAAAACATGGTAACCCACACAGCAGCATGAAAAATAGAAATTCGTTATTTTGATTTGGTACAATTATTTTAAGCCTTTATGTATAGCTTTACGTGAAAAATCAGCTTTCAGCCAATGAAAATGACTTGTGCAGCAGTATAAATAGAATTTCTTAAAAGTTTAACATTGTGGGTTACCATGTTCTTGCCTCACACCCTTCAATTGTTCCCTTATGAATAATTCCTTTTCAAAACGACTTGACACATGCAAAGACAATATAATAAAATAAATACACTCACCTGTAAAGGAACAATAAAATCATATTTCATAAATGAGGACATAAGGCACTAAGTTCATTTTTGTGAAAATTGGGTCATTCCATGACATGACATGAAATTTAAATTACCCAGGGCCCGCAGGGATACCTAGGCGGGACTTCCGGCCGCTTAGGCCACATTCATTCGTCCCTGGAATTGCGTTTTTACAGGAATAACAATATATGTTGTTAGATCTACAACATAATTATATAAGGATCAAAGTCCAAACGCATTGCTTAGTCCTTCTATTGGGTGTTTATAAATGATGAGACGTGCTGCTTTATAACGAAATAAATTTTTAAAAACTGTTTTTCTCTTAAGTTGGAAAATGGCATTAAGTCTTCAAATTTAACTTATGTCAAAGAAGGAACTAGTTTCAAATGTTAGTACCCACTCCCTATTAACGTTGTAAGTTTTGACATGAAACTGTTATTTACATGTTATAATCATTGTTTTAGTATGCTTATTTTAGTTACACCATGCGAGACAGAGTATTGAGAGACCACGACCAATGTCTTCATGTGGTCCGCGATTTTGAACAAGTTAGGAATCACTGGTTTAGATTAAAGTAGAATTAATATTAAAAATATAATTTTAAAAATCTTTTTAAAGACATACTTTTCTTAAACAATTCGTACCAAAAAGTAAAAAAAGAATTTTGTTTATTACTGACTAAAAAGAAAAGCATGAGGCGCTCTCTCATATACAGTCACTTTATAAATTCTTGAATTGGCGCGCCCCATTCATTTCTTTTTAGTCATACATAAAAAAAAATACTTTTTAGTATGACTTGTTTAAGAAAAGTATGTCTTTCAAAAGTTTTTTTTTTATTATTATTATTTTTTCGAGTTATTTTGGTGTTCGGATACTTTTTCTCAAGCTAATGTTTTCTAACCCAAATCCTAAAGTGTTCTGCAACCAGTCAGACGCCTTATCGTTGCAGGATAGTATTTATTTTAGGATAAATAGTCCGTACTTTTTTAAAAAAATATATTAAAATATGTTTTTAAACTAAATAAATGTATGAAAGTAACAATGGAATATTGTATTGTCAACCGACTTACGTCGCTCTGTAGAATTTCATCATTGTGTGACGTCGGGAAATTAGTTAAATTAACGTTGCAAGATTTGGGGACACCACGAACCATTGTGAACTAAAGAACAGTCTGTAAAAATAGGGAAAATGATAACGAACCCTCTCTTTACACTGTGTTAATAAACTTGAGGTGGTTGAGTAAAGAATGTTGATTTTATAATGTAAGAAATCTACTTGTCGACCTCAATAGCGTGACAATCAAGTCAGAACTCTTTTAAGAAAAAAAATTAAGTCTCTCTCTCTCTTCTTCTTACATAAACTTCTGTGACAATGATTTTCATATTAAACTAGGGTCCGTGGCGAGAGAGAGGGGAACTTGACTTGTAGGGTAACATTTACGTTGTCAGTTATGAAAGCGATTGTCTATTGTTTTCATAAAAGTCAGGGACGTTTATGTCTTGGTATTTCGAATGTTCTTGAACTCCCAGTTGACTGAAAGAAATTCGATTATCTCTCTCTCTCTCTCCCTCCCTTCAGAGAGCAGCCCCAACGGAAATACGTTCCTTAACTATTTTGAATGAGATAAAACCCCTTCCCTTTCTCAGTTCACTCCCTTCCAGTTCTTCCAAGAAGAAGAAGAAGAAAAAAAAACATTTAAATATTTCTGACGTGGCATCCCTTTTCCTTTCCTTGTAAGACCCAGAAGAATAGGCAGTGGTTTGTTTCCAGACATAATAAACAGATGTCATAATCAGTGGTACGGAGAGAGATACTTGTGGTATCCCTCGTGATTAGGTAGGGAGGGAATTATTTGTAATTCAAAGTGCAAGTGAAAAACTGGAAACCGAGATATAAAGCCTCTATGGAATGCAATAGGTGTTATTCAGTACGAAATCATTGCAATCACGACATATTATATTAATTTTTTGTAAGGAATTCCGTTGCTAAATTTCATAATTAAATAACCGTGATATTTCTGTTAGGCTCTTCCCCTCTTCCAGTACCACAAAAAAAAAAAAAAAAAAAAGAGCTGAATGTCTCAGATAGTAGCGTCAGAAGCTGTCATTCCGAAAGTCCTGGTCTTAATTGCGGGGCCGGCAACCTGACTGAGGTTGTTAGTTACTCTCAATCATGGCTCAGCTAGTATTTATTTTAGGAAAAAGAAGTCAATATTAAAAATATTAAAATATGTTTTTAAAATATATAAATATATAGAAATATATGAAAGTAACAATAGAATATTGTATTGTCACCCGATTTACGTCGCTGTGCAGAATTTCATCATTGTATGAGGTCGGAAAATGAGTTAAATTAACATTCCAAGATTTGAGGTCACCACAAACCATTGTGAACTAAAGAAAATAATATAAAAAATAAAAAAAAAAGATTTTTTTTTAAAAAAAACACGCTTTCTTAAACAAAGAAAAATTGACTAAAAAGTAAAAAATAATAAAATTATGAATCGGAAAATAAAGCGTGGGTGTTCTTGCTTACCTTATCATAAAATCATTAAATCCTTTTTTAATTTATATATTTTATTTTCAAGATCCTTTTTAATGTGTTTTATTTATTATTCTTTTCGGGTTATTTCGGTGTTCATACTTTTTCTCCAGTTAATATTTTGTGGTCCAAATCCTAAAGTGTTCTGCAACCAGCCAAACCCAGCCGCGGTGCAGGCTAGTATTTTATTTTACGATAAAGAAGTCTTTAATAACAAAATATTAAAAGATGTTTTTAAAATATATACATTATATAGAAATATATGAAAGTAACAATGGAATGTTATATTGTCACCCGACTTACGTCGCTGTGCAAAATTTCACCATTGTATGACGTCGGGAAATGAGTTAAATTAACGTTGCAAGATTTGTACCAGAGATGAAACATGATTACAGGTATAGAGTAAGTTAATAAAAAGCGTGTAAAAATAGATAGAGTTGAACATATTCCCACCAACTTTAACAAAAATATTATTCAACAAGTTTGTTAAAAATGCGTTTTTAACAAACTTTTTTTTAAAAAATTTCGATTATAGCGTCCTAAGGTAATTTATTACTACATGTTAGACTAATCTGTAGTTACACATCCTTTTTTTTATGACGCCCTTCGTTTTCACTTCAATAAGTTAGACATACACACTAAATCAAAGAGCAGAATATTCAATCTTCTTACAGCGGAAAAAGGGACCACCCTTTTAGAGCGGATTTTTTAATCGAAAACAGCAGTTTTCAACGAAATGCTTCCGTTTTGGATGAAGAGTGCCCCCGTTTGGACTGTAGACTACCAGGGAAACGACACTGCAACTCGAACGGACCTATACGTGGCGACTCTGAACTGTCAGTCAATTGCAGGAGAGGATAAAATAGAGGAATTGGAGAATGAGCTTACAAGGATTAAGTAGGACATCATAGAACTATCAAAAATGTGGATGAAGAATGAGGAACTGTTGGAACTACGTCAGGGCACACGATTCTACTTCAAAGAAACAGAAAATGGCAAATCGACAAGTGATGGCTTTATAATAAATAAAGACATGAAGACGGATCACAGAAATTGACGGAAAATTTCAGATAGAATCGTATGAGTAGTAATAAAGATAAACAAGAGATACAGTATGGAGATTATACAGGTATCAAGATATATGCTCCAACAACTTCACATCCGGAGGAGGAAGTCGAAGATCTATACGAGGAGATACAGAAGATTTTGGATAATATCATATCACATTATAAAATTGTAATGAGAGGCTTGAATGCGAAAATAGGAACTAAGCCGAGCAGTGATACGAAAGTGGGAAACTTTGGATTTAACAAAAGGAACAAGAGAAGAGATAAGTGAGTGGAATTCTTAGAAGCTAACATATTGTTAATTTCCTATAGATCTTTTTAAGAAGCCGCCCCAGGAAAATAGACATGAAAAGGCTTAAATGGTGCTAGAAATGAAATAGATTTTATTTTGTCTATTAGGGAAATTCTTCAAGACGTATCTATTCTGAACAAAGCCTCGAGTGATCATAGGATAGTGAGATGTAAGCTGAAACTAAGTACTATATTTGAGAGGAAGAAGTTTATCAGAGGAAAACAGTCAGTTTTATATCTAGAAAATCTTGAGATAGGACTAAGCAAAATATGCAGTGCCTTGGAAGAGTTAGAAGATAGAGAAGATATAACTGACGAAGATAATAAGAGAAACTAGAGAAACTGCCAAGGAAATAGGAGGCATCAAAATGAAAAACAGAGCTCAGAAGAAACTAAACTCTTGATGAAGAAAAGAAGGAAAGTTAAAGAGGAAAACTGTAAAACAGGAAGAAATAAAATAAGATAGATGAAACGTAAATCTTATTGGAATAGAATCGAGGAAAACAAGAGCCTAAAGAAAACCAAACAGAAGCTCATGATAGGAAAAAGAAAGCAAATAATGACAGTTAAGAGACTTGGTGGGATCGTAACCGGAAATAAGGAGGAAATTATAAATATTTGAACATTTCTACAGAGGATTGTACTACTCCGATGAAGAACTATGACAGAAAAGATTCAGAAGAAAATAATGTAGAAAAGTTCCAGACGTAATGAAAGATGAAGTGGATGAAGAACGGAAAATCGCCAGAAGAGATGAACTCACAGCAGAGACGTTAAAATTGGATGATGAAAAGATTAAAGAGCAACTTGCCAAATTATTCTCAATGTGTCTGAGAAAGACCTTCTAGTTTATACCTTTACGTTGGAATAATACTATTACTATTTTGTTGTACAAGAAAGGAAGAAAAAAACGCGTCGAGAATTACAGACCAATTAGTTTACTGTCAGCCTATGCAAAATGTTTGCGAAAGTTATTCTGAATCGTATTGAACGAGACAGATTTTAACCAGAGAAGGGCAAGAGCCGGATTTCCTCATGGATTTAGCACAATGGATCGTATACAAGTATTGAATGAAGTTATGGAAAGGACTAATGAATATGAACTTCCACTATACCTGGGATTCATAGATTTTTAGAAAGCTTTCGATTCGGTCTCCTTGGTATCAATATTTAAATCACTTGAAGATCAAGGCATCGAAAGTGCATACATTAAATTTATACAAAACATTCACTCGACTGTCACATCTGTTATTAGACTACAGTATATCAAGAAAGTAAACACTTTAAAGTTGGGAAAGGGATAAGGCAAGGGATTTAAGTATATTCCACAAAGAAGGAAATAAAATTTCACCAAGAGACAATAGATATACGTGAGGAGTATGTTTACCTAGGCCAGCTCAAAACATCGAATACCAAGTTGACAGATGAAATAGATAGAAGATCCAAAATGGCGGGGAGCTCGTTTGGAAGACTAAACTTCGTTTTCAAAAGCAAACTACTAATGTGTCTGAAGCGTAAAGTTCATAATCACATAGTGTGTTTCACCTGTGCTGATGTACGGCTGTGAAACGTTAACATCGAATGCGCAAATGACTCGAAGACCAAGAGTTACACAAAGATCAATCGAGAGATGCATGCTAGGAATACCTAGGAGGGGTAGGAAGAGAGAAATAAATGGATTTGCACCCAAACAAGCGTAGAAGATATAATCAAGACAACGAAGAAGATGAAGTGGAGATGTATCGGTCACATAGCTAGGCGAACAGATGAAAGATGGACGACAATCTTCATTGGATTCCTAGAGAAAATAAACGACCGAGACGACGTCGATATGCAAAATGGGTAGATGAAATCAAACACTTTTCAGGAGCTAAGTGAATATGGATAGCAGCAGACTGGGATATGTGGATAGGAAAGGGGGAGGCCTTCATCCAGTAGTGGATAGAAAACGCCTGAATATGATGATGATGATGATTCGACAAGTTTGTTAAAAGAGTACTGTCCTTCATAGCGTCCTCAAGTAATTTATTACTGGATGTTAGACTAATCTGTAATTACAAATTCTTTGTTTCCATGACACACTTCGTTATCACTTCAATAGGTTAGACATGCACACTAAATCAAAAGAGTGGAATATTGAATCTTCTTAGAGCGAAAAGGGGGACCACTCTTTTAGAACGGAATTATAAATCGAAAAGAGTAGTTTTCAACGAAGCGCTCTCGCTTTGGATCAAAAATGTGATCTTTCTAGATGGAATTCCGATGTTTTTGGAATTAGTTTATTTCTGAAACTTGAAAGAGCGATTTCTCATATTTTGTTTGATATTCTACTCATGACGAAAGAAAAAATATATAATTCTTTTCTGTCCCATCAGTATGTTTGTTTGTTAGACGCTTAGCTCATATTCGGTTACCAGAACAAATTGTGAGTTGGTAGAGCGAATTAACTTGTCCCGACCAATCTATGCAACTTGGCTGTGTATTTAAATGTAACCAAACATGAATTACATCATGAAATTGAATTATTAAATCAATAGCCTTCTTTTATAGCTAAGCTGGTTTGTGTTTAATTAGGTGTTTGAATGAAATTCGAAGTTTCAATAAGTAACAGCAGTTTTGTGACCAGGAGATATTAACATTGCAGTAACAACGAGTGAATAATACTTCAAAATTATTCTAATCAGAACTGTCCAGAAAGATGGATAACAATAATGAAGTCTGGAGCGAATTGTACCCAATGTAACGACGAAGAGACATTCTACAAAAAACATGTCAACTTACATGAACTGAAGATGACTCATCTCTATGAGTCTCTCGAGATCTAACAATACTTAATAAAGGTTTTTCAATTTCCCTGTTTACGGCCTTGTTGTGTCGTCGTCAACATTCTTTAAGGCTCAATGGCAGTGGGTTTTCCCGCCTTTTTCGTTTTACGTCAATTATTCAAAATTCAGTGCAGGTAAACAAAATTTAACTTTCACAGACCAAAGTTTGTTTCGTACTTCAATAATGGGTACAATTACTTTCAAAGAAAAGCTACTAGTAACCTCAGGAGGATCGTGTGCAGACAATTTCGGGATAGAATAATGTCCCAAAAGTGTCTGCACACAATCCTGAAGTTATTACTCACATTTTCTTAAAGCGAATTAAACTCATTACTGAAGTTCTAAACGAACTTTGATCCGTGAAAGTAAATTTTGTTTACCTGCACTGAATTTTGAATAATTCACTTAAAACGAAAAAGGCGGGAAAACCCACTGCGATTCAGCCTTAAATTTTGATGATGGTCTAACGTTTTATATATTGGTTATATAACATGTTTGAATAAAACATCTCTTTGTCAATTAGGTTATTTGTGTCATGCATATTTCTGTCTATGGCTTTGTTTATCCGGTTGATGTTTTATTGCCTTTTACTCGTCAAGTTTTATTTCCCCGTTATTTGTGTACAACAACAATTTATGACATTGGATCATTGTCCTTTGTATACATGACAATTATTTCTTTCTACCAATATTTTGATTTTATTATCTTGAACCTTCTTGTCGCTTCACAATAAGTTGTCGGGTAAAGAAATTATTCACAAGCGTATAACATTTTTGTGAATGGTAACGCAAATATGGTCATTTGAATCCAGAAGATACCTGTTCATTCGCGTATTGAAGTCTCTCAATGCTTGATAGACAAGGTTTTTATTCACAAACGCTTTGCAACTGTAAAAGTAATTTCGTATTCAATAAAAACTTTTCAGTCAGGAAGATTAAGCAGCGCTGAAGTTTTCGGAAATCAGAAATAAATGTCAAAATAAGAAACTTTTAAGATTTCGGAATGGAGATAATTCCGGAATATCGGAATGCTCAAATTCCAACATTCCTGATTCACAATAATTGATATTCCTATTCCAAAATGTGGATTACAATTCCGAGAGTCCGAACATCACTACTGTCGACATCATCTGGTCAAATAAGAAATTGTTTGGCGAAAAATAGCAGCATAAATCCCGATATTCTATAATATATGTTCACTAAACGAGTAATACAAGAAGATGATAATAATGGATATTCTGGCCGAACAGAGATGACTCAATGGTCCCTGGGCAAGCTGAGTCGATAGCAGTTTACCATTGTCTTGAATCTTTATGGAGATTAAGTCCAAAGCACGAAACGTACAATTTAAAATTGATTTCGAATTTTAATTTTATGTACGGTCTTTAGGCAAGTATGGTTCAGGGCAGAATAGAGGTTGTGAGAACATGTAGGAAGGAAATCGACTAGGACCTAGTTTAGAAGGTATCACCGCGGTTTTACCCTCTTGTGGGTTAGGATAATCTCTGGAGAAAAGTTAAGTCAGGATCAGTGCCGTAACGTTAAGGTCCCAAGGTCTGCAAAGCCGGCGGGCCCGAGGCTTTAGAGGATCCACTTTTATTCTCACCGAAATATCCTTTACGTAGCCCTGAACGGTCTTCTCAGCGAACGACCTTCATGGAATCATTACATTTCTGATATAATCGATCACTTACCTGCATGGTCACAGTGGGCAATCGCCATGAGTTCCCAACCAGACACGAGCCTAAGGGAAGGGGATATGTTAACTTAAATACTTCTTGCAATCATTGTATTTTCAAACTTCTTAATCTGATCATATTTCAATGAATCTGAAAAACAAAAAAAATTATGCCAGTCTCTTATAAGCAATGATCATTGTTAAATGATAACTGATCAATTATGATTCGGATTTCAGAATCAGAATCAGCTTTGTATTTCAGATCAGAACAAATAAATCACTGAAAGATCGTGCCACGTATACATTCCACTTATTGTAACGTATTTCGTTCACTTTCCTTAGGCGACTGCCATCTTCTGCTAACGACTAGCGCTTAAGGGTTAATAAAAAACTAGTTGATAGCAAACTATCTAGGCCGTATTGTTTAGTGCATAAACCTTTTTCTTTAACTAATAGTGTCCAAAGCTGATAAACTTGTACTAGGAAGAATGTAGACATCAAGTTCATTCCTATATTTTTTCACGAAGCGCTAACTCAAGCAGACACTGTTGTATGTTTTCTGGATGGAAACGAAATACCGCTTTTAAACTACCATAGTTTTATGTTAATGTTTCAAATAAGTCTGAATACTAAAGTGGATTACAAATAAGGATCAGTCAACTGATTGAGTTTGCTAGGCATGTTTTCTCTGCTGCACACAGCCTGAACTTGATGGGAATAAAAGCCTCAGCTTCTGCGCATCGTTGGAATCTTCTGTTATTATCTTTAAAAGAACATCATGTTCTGGTCAAGCGTCTGCCTGGCACGAAATGGCCGTCAGATTTTGATGTTCTAGCTCTGCGTGAAGGTTAAGAGAAAATAAACGAATCCACAGAATTCTGTATCAACTGACACTGACCATGAATTGAACATAAGGGTGGAGGCAGAAGAATTGATCAAGAAAATGAAGAACCTGGAAGTGATCTTTCTGACACACTTTGCAATGGCATTCTTGAAAGAGGGGACAAAGCAAGTAAGATCCTACAATCAGGAAAGGAGTCATACTTGTTACCATAAAGCTTTTAGTATCTGAATTCGTTTTACCAGGAGCGAAATGAATTTGAAGGCGAAGAGTAGGTATCCAGTTTTATATTATAGTGGACCAAACGGTTACAAAGAAAAGTATACATATTGCTTGATTAAAACAAGGAAGTCTTCTGAGTAATAGTAAAATGTTCAGAGTGAAAACATTCAACCCTGTTCTAGACCATAATTCTTCACTTGAAAAAAGGTGCAGAAGCTTGTTCATCAATTGAAAATCTTTTTTCTTCTTTAGTCAATTGAAAACAATTGATTCTGTTGAGTCAAACAAAAAAGTGTAAAAAACTGACTAGTGTGAATTGGATCATAGATTTTGATTATGGTGATCTCTTAAATGAATGCAAACATGCAAAGCACTACATAATTCTTGATAAGTGTGATACTTTTCCCTCGTTGTATAGAAAAATAATTACAAGTAATTTAAAACCTATATTTTGCAATGTTGAAATTGCACTCGTCAGTGTGTTCCTTGTGCATGATGGTGACCAACTGTATGTACAGGGAATCATTCATTTTCAAGATTAAAACTCACAATAATCACCTTCGCAGCACAATGGGGCATCAACATTTGAACTGGCTTACAGTCATGTGTAGGGAAAATGACTCGCGACAATTATAAATGCGTTCTGCGCAAAGAAATGTCGTAAACGCTTGTGTTGATTTATAATTCATACTGAACTATCTCCATCTGTAAAAATAATTTTAAAAAAGGTTAAACTAATCCCTGTGCGATATGCATGCTACGTTACGGCGCATGGAGGATGTGGAAGTAGCGCTTCACATATTCTCAATCTACGGTCCCACACTCGCTCGCTTTTACCTTCCCAAGGTGCCCAAGAGTACCAAGCACACTCTGGTACTCAATTTGATAGGAAGCTGAGTGCACCTCAGAGCGCCAGGCATGGGAACACTGCAAGAAAAGTATCCAGTGTCCTGGCCGGGATTTGAATCCGGGCCGCTGAAATATCTGCTCAAAATATTTATAAAGTTATAGGTATTATTGGGTTATGTAATACTGTGGACAACAACGGACATGGGCGGCGGAATGGGAAGGGGCTTGAGTGGGCTTAGCTCCCACCAGAAGTCTGGTCACCCCCCTCCCGAAACATTTTCAGTCTAAATTTCATAAGAAATTAAGAAGAATTAAAAAAAATGTGATAGTTGTCTGTTCTGTAGTGAATTACAAAGTACATCACAAATGCTGAATTTATTGTATGTTGTTTGCTTCTCATCTTCTTCTGAAGTTAACACCCAACCCCAGTCAGTGAACGCTTCCAGAAAGAAAATATGACGATATGCAAGGCAAGTCGAGGTACATGTGCTCTTCTCGAAAAAGAGCGGGACCAATTGAATGTTGTGTAGTTACAAATTACAAGGTTTGCAATAAAAGAAAAGGAAAAAGGAAATGCAATAAAAGGCCTAGTTTCGATACCAGCGACGGACCATCCTCAGTGACGATTTTTCAGAGACTTTCCCGAGTCATGACTGGTAAATACCTGGATGGTATCTTCAACTTAGGCCTTGGCCGACTCCTCTCTGCATCCTTGTTCCTACTTAGTCCCGGCCTAAAGGCCGTAAATAAGTTCAAATTTTAAGCGATTTTTTTTCGCTTTCTTTACCATACAGAGAAAACGACCTTGCCCATGACTTTTTTTTATAAAGTTCTGAACAATTTTGTGAAGGCAAAATAAAAAAATATTAAGTTAGTGTAACAGTATGTCTTTGTACTAACAAGGGAACCACCTCAGCTAATCAGTCGATATTTACAGGAAATATTCTTTTCAACTTGGTTTTAACCTATAAAGCACGAAAATGACGGCCATAGACTCAACTTTTTTTTTTTTTTTTTTTTAGAATATTCAATAATATTTTTTTGAAATATCAATTTGTGCCTATTTTTATAGGGATAAGTCTGAAGAAACTTGCAGTGTTGAAAGCGTTGCAAGTTTCTGACCCAAGTTTGCGTAATGACAATGGGTGAATAGGATACGAGTATTTGACCTCCATCTTGCATTCAGCTCGAGAATTTGAAATAGGAAAGAGGTCATGTGAAATATCATTTTAGAGTAGCTTGTCCAAAAGAATTCAAATGTGAAAACATTTGTCACCTACGTGTATTTGTTTATAGAATAGGGATTCGGAATTTTGAAATTTGACGTCCTATTACGTATGCTTAATTTGTCAGCCATTCAGGCGAATCATTTTTCTACAATCCGCATGAACCCTAAGTAACACATCGGGTTGAACGGTTGACAATATTTGTTTTATTTTAATTACAAAACAAAAACTAAACGCCCTTTCAGCACTAGTATGCAATTTATCGTCCAAACATATAACATGTGCTTAAGTACGTACGTTAATTCTTTTGCATACTTTTACATATTTAAACTAACTACAATGCAAATATATTTTTGAGTAATCACTAGAGATAGGATTTTTTGTAGCATCATACTGCGAAATATGTAACAAAAAAATAATGAAATATGCGGAATAATATGTAATTGAGGTAAAATGTGTAATATCAAATAATCCAAATTACACACTTTAACAGTGTACACCCAATATATTTTTCTATCTCCTGAATTTTCCTTGCCAAGGTATCAATCAGATGGGCTTCCTAGTTATGCACTACAGAAAAAGTAGTGCCCCCAAAACTGAACCTTGTGGAACACCAATTTCCATCGGTCTGGGCCTCGAAGTTGCTTTGCAGTAAGTCGATTTCCTAGTATAAGCAACTTCTACTATTTGAGATCTATTTTCAAGATACGACTTAATCCATTCATTAGAAATACCTCTTACTCCATATTGCTCAAGCTTTCTTAGTAATAATGAGTGATCAACACCGTCAAAGGCGTTACTTAGATCACAGAAGATTGCAAAGGGATAAACTTTACTATCCAGGGCAGTAGTAGCCTCCCCTATGAATTCAGCTAAGGCAGTTTGGGTAGATTTACCTTTCAGGAAACCATGCTGAGAAGTTGATATAATATTATTAGAGTTTAAATATGAGAGTATTCTTTTGCTCATAAGTGACTCCAGAATTTTAGAAAACTTGGAAGAAAGATAAATAGGCCTGTAGTTTGAAAGATTACTTGAAGGCTCTGTTTTGAGAAGCGGTTTGACAAGTGTTGTTTTCAGTATATCTGGAAACATGTCTTGTGAGAAGGACTCATTAATAATCAATGCGAACGGAAGAGCAATAGCGTGGATACATCTCTGTAGAATAAATTCAGGAATTTCATCCTTACCTGCTGATCTTTTATTTTTAAAGTGGTTGACAATTTTAATTATTTCATGTGGAGTGGTGGGTGTCAAAAAGATGGAGCCATTAATCGAAGGTATTTGACAAAGTTTTCCAGTAGTAGGCTCAGGGGGTATAGGACGTGACTCTACCAGGTTCTTAGCAATGGTGCTGAAGTAATCGTTAAAATGTTCCGCAATTATAACAGGGTCGGTACATATTTCATCATTGGGAAGCACCACTTCTAAATTTTTAATCTCAAAGGATTTCTTACTACTTTCTTTCTTTATTATTTTCCACGCCATTTTAGTTTTATTCTCCGCTGAATTCATTAACCTGCTTTAATATAACCTTTTGGCACTTTTTATAACCTTTTTCTAGATTGTTCTATAGACATTATAAAATAATATGAACCTTGTATCATGCTTATATTTTTTCATTAAACTTAAAAGTTTTCATTTTTTTACAAGATACCAGAATTCCATTAGTTATCCAAGATTTATGAGAATCTTCATTTAATCTAAAAGAATAGTAACCTAATTGTACATAAACATTTCCAGACCTCTTCTCAATATTGGGGGAGGGGGGTTCAGTTCTTCTTCCTCTCAGGCTGTTAGTAATCATTCTTATTTGGATGGGTACTTGTCCCTCCATCATATTATTGAGTGGTTACCACGTGATGACTGCCGGGAAATGCGACATCATTTCGATCGATGTTTCCAGAACATATCACAGTTCACAACATTCACGACTGATATCTAGATTTGGATGAATTCTTTCCTTCCACACTGTGACAGGATGTGGATCAATATCAGCTCTATACAAAAAAGAAAAGAAAGTTCATTTGAATCATTGTTAAATGACTCTGAGCTCTTAACAACTCGAATGAAAACCCTGAAACTATAACGGAAAGTCATCTTAGTCTTGTTTATTTCGACACACGATTACAGCAGAGAATACCTGTGAATCTTCCACTTCACTGGGGGGATCCCTTGCGCATCCATTTCACAAATAGTCTACATATTTATGAACTGAACCCAACTCAACATATTTATACAACAAATATCATAAGGATTGCTTCACTCCAAGTCCCTTTCACATTTATAAAATCAGCAGCAGTTTATTTTGATCACATAACACGGACACACATCTTCTTGAAGCAATTTGTAAATGACAAGGCTATCGGAAATCAGGTGGGTCTTGTAATATACCATCCTTGGTATTAATATATTCTCCGTGCTGAAATATCTGCAAAGAGGAGGGTCTAAATCTGGAATGCTACAAATTGCTTTAAGCCACTTATGGTATTGAAGATAAGAAGGTATGTGAAGTCGAATAGAGATGCTAGGAGGAACAATTATTGCCAATTTTGTTTTCAATAATTTGTGATTGAACTGTTAATAACGGACTTCATTGAACCTATTCAACTTTTATCCTGGCGCCCAATCAATGGAATGTTCTTTTTCGTAGTTTCTTCAGTTAGTTCCGTGAATCCAAAGTCAGAACCGACGTAAGTTCCACAATCTTTGGTCGATTTGAATACAGCACGCTTTTAAAACCGTTTTGCACCCACCTAAAGCATGCACGGCAGGAAGAACTGATATCATACCCCATGGTAAATGATCATGTAATATGAGCATGGGAATAGCCTTCAATGCTTTCTCCGACCAATGTAGCAACCGTACAGTTCTCTGACGCCGATCCGCTTCCAGCTGTTGCCAATGATATACGTTTGAAAATACATTGGTATCAGGCGAAGATATAAAGATCAACGACGTTGACTTCACTTCAGCCACGTGGGCAACGTGCAAAACGAAACGGTCATCAGCTTCTTCATGAACACAGTAAATACCAGGTTCGTCAGTTCTCTTGGCGACAAGACAGATAGATTTACTTATATAATCTGCATGAACATCATCAAAGTTAATCAGGAGACTCTCAAGAATGGAAGCTTGTGTTTGCATTCAGGTGATTAAGAAGTATTGAAATATTGTCTTGTTCGTGGAGGAGACCCAACAGTGTTCAACGTCAACTGAAAAAGGTCTCAGTGCAACATCAGTGAGATCTACTTTTGTACTCCGAACTCTTTTTTGCAATTTAATGCATTTCTCGTTGTAATTATTAAAATCTATGCCGATGTGCTGAACATCTGATGCAAAATTTAGCATCCTGATGCACAAAGAGTTTGCCAACTCGCCAAACATTTTCAATTTCATTTTTTAAATTAAAATTCTTTTTAACTGAAGCCATAAAATCCGAGATCAGAGTTCAAGACATGAAGAACACGTTGGGACAGTGGTTCTGGCAGTGCTTTTATCAGCTCTTGTATGAGACCAGTTGGTATGACTTCCTTAGGAAACCATTGTTCGTTTTAAAGAATGATGTGTAACTTATTGGATACCTCAATGGCGTAGTAATATCATCGTTTCTAGCCCGAGTCTATAATATCTGCAGTTTCTTTTCTCGTTATCAATTAAGATTTGTTTTTGATTCAATTTTTCTCTTGATCTATGTTTTGTGATTGGATCAAAAGCTCTTTTCCTTCGTATGAAAGCGTTATCGGATGATCGGATCGTGTGCGTTATTCCATCATCCATACAATTCAGTAACAAAGTTGTAGCCTCATCTTCCATTGTTTTATCTGTAATTTTGCTTTGCAACTTTGTTTTCTTCACAAGATTCATCAAAATAGAATTGGTTGACTCTTTCTAGAATAAATTATAGCATAGTTGCAATACGTTTTTCATATCTTGCTGTTGTTATATGCAACGAATATTCATCTACAAGGTCACACACTTAGAAGTAAGAAATTTGATCTCTTTTGTGATGAATGATATCGTGTTGAACAATGACGTCTTTCCTTTGAGTGAAAGCAATAATTCCTCAATGTGTTTTCGTAGGCTTATTGACTCTGTAATAGTTCAATCCCTCGATGTACTGGAAAATGGAAGCGAACATGAAGCAGAAGTCCGTGGCAACAATTTTTTCTGCAAGAAACTCTTCATATATAGTGGGTAAACATTTATCTAAAGCCAAACAGTTATAAAGGTAGGTGGGTTCGTCTTGTTGCATGACGGGGTACATATATGGATACTTCGCTACGTTGTCACTCGAACCCCCAACCAGTAGTATCAAGATACGGTAGGAAAATGTTACCACCCTGATAGCTCGAAGACTATATGTAAACGTAAGTAAAATATTAATCAAGTGATAGTCAAGAACAATAAATATGTTATACCAGAATATAGATAATTTAGTTTCAGACCCAATCTTGATGTGGAAAAGAAATATGATGATCTATAACTATGTAATATTTCAGGTGAATAAATATATTTCAATACCTCAATCTTATTTTTATTTCTAAACCTTGAATGTTCATCTTGAACTACACACAGGTACAAAGATGTTTGCACACATTCCAAAACAGTTCAACACTACTAATAAGTTGATTGTGAAAATGAAATACCAATATTATTTGCAAAATGTTTAGTCCGATGTACAATGCCACTATTTCAATGATAATCTTTGAATGTTATTTACTGTTCGTATAACAGGACAATAAAAGCTGTGAAAGTGAAACAATTAATCACTTAAAGGAACATTCCCAACTGATTAGTCGATATTTACATTAAATATTTTTTTCTTACTAGGTTTTAACCTGTAATGCACGAAAATGATATCCATAGATCCAAACTTTTTGAAAATTTTGAACAGGATTTTTTTTTTTTTTTTGAAATATCAATTTGTGCTTATTCGTAAATAGTAAGGAATACGTATTAAGACACTTGTCGTGATAAAACCGCTGCAGGAATATGATCCAACCCTTTGAGTAATGACAGTTGGTGAAGGAATGAATCTGGTAATGGTTTGAGAATCACGGTCACCATCTTGAAAGCCGCCATCTTGTATTCAGCTGGAGAATTTTAAATAGGAAGGGGGTCGTGTGACATACCATTTTAGGCTAGCTTGTTCTCAGAAATTCAGATATGAAGACATTTCACACCTATGTTTATTTGTTTAGAAGATAGGGATTCTGAAATTGATTATTAGAAAATAAATACGATTATATCCTTTGCATATGTAAAAGTATGCATAAACCAATTAAAAAATGTAGAATAAGTTGTCTTATAGAGCTGAAAAGACATTTAATTATTATTTGTAACTGGAATTACACAAAACGATTTCACAAACCAAATAAATTGATTAACATATATAACACCAGTAACATACATTTGCACCATATACAATATTTACATATGGAAACATTTAGATTTTAAAAAAAGTATATAACACATAAGAATTTGCAACAGTGAGAGCAACAAATGAAAGACGCCGTGTCACTTTCGCAAAATTTACAAAATGACGTCAAAACATCCTTACCAAAAATAAATTTTATTCACATTTTCAAATTTACCACATTAAGCACAAAAGACATCCACCACATTCCAATTTTAAGAATCCCTGTCTTCCGAAGAAATAAACGTAGGTGTGAAATGTCTTCATATTCGAATTTCTGAGAACAAGCTAGCCTAAAATGGTATGTCACACGACCCCCTTTCTATTTAAAATTCTCGAGCTGAATCCAAGATGGCGGCTTTCAAGATTCTCATACCATTACCAGATTCATCCCTTCACCAATTGTCATTACTCAAAGGTTGAATCATATTCTCGTAGCGGTTTTATCACGACAAATGTCTTCATACGTATTCCTTACAATGTACAAATAGGCACAAATCGATATTAAAAAAAAAAAAGTCCTGTTCAAAATTTTTGAAAAGGTTGGGTCTATGGATGTCATTTTTGTGCATTATAGGTTAAATAAAACCTAGTGAGAAAAAAAAATCATGTAAATATCGGCTAATCAGTTGGGAATGTTCCTTCGTTAGAGACATTCATGTGTTTGAACAAAGCGATTACACTTGTTTATTCATCATGAAAAACAATACAACACAGTTTCAATAGTCTGTTCAAAAATTTTACTCAGCATTAATTAAGAAAAACTCTAGTGGCAATAAAAACTTTAAAATAGCTCGATGCAAAATAACTATTGACAAAAGTAAAAAAAATAAATAAAAAATTTGTTCTTTCAAATTATTATGCAGAAATAATAAATTTATCCAATTCTGATGGTCATTTGCAAAATATAACTCTAATCATTCGGAACATGTTCTTGATTGCAAGTGATACCATGATGTCTGAAAAAACATATTTGTCGTGAATTTACTGCAAAATAAATGTAAAGGAAGCCTGATACTTCAATAGTATTCAGTCGTTGAAACATGAAAAAATATTGCCGAAGATACAACAACGACCTTGGTGTCTTACATATACCACAGTTACCCTTCCATGGCATGCATTGGCACAAATACGTAATACTATTGATTTTTGGCCAGAATAAAATGTATCAATGACAAGACAATACTATTATCAGGTTCATATTTAAGAATTACACACGTATTTAGGCACATAATACAATACGATTCACAATATCTACCATACTGCAACAAGAACGGATCAAAAAATAAAGATTATAGGTAATTAAAACTACTTTATTTACACACGAAAACGAAAAATATACTCATCTCTTAATTATTTCTTACGTACTCACACTTCAGAGTATTTGTGTGCTTGAGGTTTTTTTTTTTTCAGACTTTTACTTAAATGAAAATTTGACTACTGTTAGTTATTTCTATGCACACCTGCCCTGTTGTGGTTTTCAATAGTGCACGAAATATAGACGGCAAAAACATCATCTATTCAAAGTACTTAAAATATTTCTGAGAATGATAAAACTTGAAACAAGCTAAGTATTGGTTTTATCATAGACAAACGCTCCCGTACAAAATTCAAATTATCTTACAACGTATTTTAAAGAAAGGGTCAAATTCGTAGGAACAAATGTAGATTACTAAGCGAATGCCGTGATATGCCAGTTTTCGAGTCAAAGTCATAGATTTTAATACCGGTATCCATGACTAATCCAACGGTGTATGGCTTATCTCTGTCCAGGTTGTAGCTACTGCACTGTAAAAAGTGGAGACACGAAATGGATGAAAGTTACTCCGCTTTATGGAGAAATAAAAATCGAAAATTAGCGTTTTGTTGTATTTACTCTTAAACGTGGATATAGTGTAAGCCTTTTAGTGGAAAGATTGGTAAAATTAACTCCATTTTAAACTTAAACATTTTCTTTGTAATAGCTTAACGCTAACTGAAAATGGGTTGAAACTGGTCAAACTGATTTGTCCGTGAACGTTCAACTTATTTTACGCTTAAAATTCGGTCATTTTCTAATCGAAGTGTAAGCTAAACTGGCAATTTTGAGGTTACGTACTTTTGTGGATGAAGTTTAAACCTTAGTCGGTTATTATATAATCCAGTAACAGGAGTAACGTCACTTGCTTGTCACTAAACGCCCGGCCATTTTGAGTGTTTATATTGCCTTTACACTGTGAACAGCAAACAATTCACTGGTGGACCGAGAACGGCAAGGATTCTATTGGCGGAAAGAGAAATTAAGTTAGGTATAAATCTTTACACTGTAGCAAACGTATCTTTCCTTTTTTTCACGAGACATTCCTCGTAGTAAAACCAAAAACGTGTTAATTATTAACCTCCTTCGCAGTACAACCCTCGGTATAGATATCACTTGCAAAGCCAGAAGCACCAAGTGCCTTCAAGCCGATACAGGTGGCCGAACGGTCTAGTGCGCTAGTATGTCGAGTCAAGGATCGTGGGTTCGAATCCCGCTTCGGGCATGGATGTGATTTTAACTGTGTTGTCCGTAGTTAGGAAAAAACCAGTTGAAAGAGTTGCAAGAGTTGTAAGAGTTAAACCAGTTGGGTGGCGCATTCGGTTAGGGTGCGTTTCACCTTTTTAAAAGAAAAAAAAGTAGCTAAGTGGCAAGAACGTCTGACCAGTGTGCTTGTGGACCCTGAATCGAAACGCGACCACATAAAGTTATTTTTTTTTTATTTTTAATTTTAAAGGAATATTACCTTTTATTCTTTTCTACTTTAAAAAATGCTCTGCTTGAATGAAATACGTTGGAACAGTCATATATATATACACGCATTTTAAAATTTTACAGAAAGTAAGACGTTGAACCGAAAACTGACTGAATGTAGGTTAATCCAAAAAGTGGAGGCAGCTCAGCTGCCTCCATTTTCTGGATGAACGTTGTGTCTCCTATTTTTACAGTCTGGGATCTAGTAGGAGCAACAATGGAGAGTACTAAGCGATAGAAAAGAGGAACCTGCCAGTTTTACAGTCACACTTATAGTTTTCCTCACCGTTTCAGACCATGATAAACCCAACGGTGTATAGATCATTTTTGTCGGACTAGTAGTTACTGAGATCTAAGAGGGACGTAAATGGAGAATACTAAGCGACTTGAAAGGACCTGCCAGTTTTAGGGTTAAAGTTATAGGTTATTCCACGGTTTCAGACCATTACGAAATCTTTCAACTTCTTTATTGACATTTCTATCTCGATCTCGCTAGGTTCGGGAATCCACGGTTCTGCGGTATGGATTTCAAATTCCTCTGTTTGTTCCCCGCTGTGTACATTAAGAAGTTAATCGAAATAACTTTTCCACACATCGACAATTTTAGTCGGATCCGCCTGAAGATCTCCACGTTCATTTCTAATCATTCCTAACCTCGGCTGGTAACCTTTTCTTAACGAGTTTACCCCTTTGTATAGATCTCGTATGTTATTTGTCTTCCCGTTTTCCTCTATCTCCTGAATCTTCTGCGTCAGATATGCTCGCTTCTTGTTTCTGAACCCGCGTGTGGAATTTCGTTTCGCGTTACTGTAGTGGTTGGTATTTTCTTCGCTTTTATTACTTAGCCATCGTTGTCTTGCTTGTTCTCGTTCCTCATGAAGCATAAGGCATTCTTCATCAAACCATTTCTGCTGTTTCTTCTCACCTACACGTTACTTCGCTGCGCTCTTAACTGTTTCACGAATTGCCTCCCACATCTCACATCAATTTCATTATTATTATTACTCGAGTCGGCTAAGATTTCGAACTTATTTGAGAGTTGGAGTTGGTAATCTGCTTTTATGCTCGGATTATTTAATCGTGTAACTTCGAATTTCAGTTGTTTTGACCCCTTACTTTTTCTGTTCGCGATGCATAACTTTCCCCTTACTTTTGTGATCACTAATTGATGGTCGGTGTCACCTTCCGCTTCTCTGTACGACCTAACGTCCATTATGTTGGTGTGTCTTCGTCTGTCTACTAATATGTGATCGGTCTGGTTGAGAGTTTTGCCATCCGGACATACCGATGTGTATTTGTATATGTCTTTGTGTTCAAAGTACGTGCTCTTTATGATACGACCCCAACCCAAGATCCCAAAAGAGATCACACACACACTTCCTGGCTAGGTGAAGTCAGAACTGTAACACCAAAAACAATCCAGGAAAGCAAATAGGGTCGCCAGGAGCCTAGAGTACCCACGCAACGCATCTAACCTAAACTCTAGCTCCAAACATTTTCTACACCCCAGACGAGCGGCGCAGAAATGCCTTCCAGATTTAAGAATATCTGGGAAAGAGGATTCCAGATCCTTGTGATCGCTGTGAAAAAACAATAATTTAGAACGAGGGAGGAAATACCGGTAAGGCGACACCTCCAATCTTTTAATTAGATCGTCGGTTCATACTCTGTAGTACCAGCTGGTTCAGATTAGCGATAGTTTAAGAAAGAGAAACGTAAATCTTTACTTGGGAATAATCTGAAACTATAATACGCATATCTACTCATATGTGACTCATACTGTGTCTCTATTCACTTCGAAGTCTACAGCGTGGCAAACGACTATGTCTTACCTTTACCTTAGTAGGGCCCACACCTGTAGTCTGGAATCGCAATTCCTGAAATAAAGACGAACGAACACCAACGAATGACGGTCGCAACTCAATCGTGTCATAACGCAAAAAAGCAAATAATATTTATTCACACAAATAACATGCTGGAGTCACTTCATATGTCAACGCAGAAATAACCAGAAATTCAATACATAGTTCCTTTCCCAAGTTATCACATCTCAGCTGGTGAAAGAATCCTACCACTGGCCTACGGATTTATGAACCAACTTAATCTAATTTAAAAACGCATTACTCAAAACGATAGGTTTACCGAAACACAGAAATAATTTAGTATTGATTGCTGTCAGACTTCACGTAATGATCCGTAGTTAAATTCCAATGAATATCATAGCAAACATTAAATAAATCATTGCACATCATAAATATTACTAAACACTGTATATGGATTATCAACTAATGCCTTAAATCGTACCTAGTTAACTGAGAGGACTTCTATATTACATTCACTGAACAGAAACACAAGATTGTTCGAAGAAATATAAAAATTTCAGAATTTCAATTTATTATGTACTTATACATAATGTTAGCTTGCGGAAATGATAATTTCAGAAGAATCAAAACAAAATTACTGTTGAGCTGTAGGAACAAACAAATTTTAATCGTCTATCTGGTATACATTGAATTAGTTAAGCAGAAATGAAAGTTAGTTTGTCGGATATAAATGTCCATGATTTCTATAATAATTAATAGATCTTGCTGAAATTTTCACAAGTTATTCCAAAAACATTGTTATATAATTTAGAAAAGTTTTATCACATTATTACTTACACGAATGAAGTTATTGTCCAAAATACATCTTACAGAAAGAACCAAGTTAGCCTTATTAAAGGCGTGACGTCATTACAGATGATTACTATATTATACAATTGACGTTCTGAATAGATCTTGAATAATGCAAAATAATGTTATAAAATGTGATTATTTACCGGAGAATAGTGGCTGGAGTTGAAACCAAGATTAACTAATCATGTCGAGTTATTAAATTTACAATTAACATCAAAAACGGTACGCAAAGATGGCTGAACAGACAGGTAGCTAATTTGACTATGTAATGTAAAATATGCTGTAGCTGTCAACATTGCTAACTGGGATTTTGAAAGGATTTGGAAACTGGAGACAAAAATTATGCATGTGATTATTAGAATCTAACGCTCCAATACTTGAAATGTAGAAATTCGGTTAATAGCGGCTCCATACTGAAATTTAGCACATGTTACACATACTGACAAATAATCTCCAAAAATAAAATACTGATGATTCTATTGCCGTGAAATTTTGAAGTAATTTCCTGAGATGAACTTCTTATTAGAACTTGTATCTGTATAATTTTCTTTAAAACGATTGATATTTTCCGAAGTGGACGAAATGAAATGTGTTTAATATTCAAAATATATCTTTTATATTTACCAGTAGCTGTTAGGGCTCGGGAAAGGCAAAATTACTGGAAGCCCCGACGTCCGTCCTTCGGCGTGAACAAAAAGGAACTAACTAACGAGGCGAGGGAGAGTAGTTCTCCCATCAAACGGAGAAGAAAGCTGATTCACACCAATCAGCAAAAAACAAGTAACGAAGCATTGACTAGGGTCCAATCAAAAACAAACACTAGATCCAAGTCATTGCTGCGTGACTAACGAAAACCTGGATGGATAACGATTAAAACCCAAAGCAAAAATTAAAACGAAACACGCTCACAGCGTGACAAAACCAACCAAAGAGAATGAGCTAAGAAGAACACACAGAAAGGAAACAGAACGTAGACTAAGAAAATAAAATGGGGAGAAAATAAATGAAAAATGGAACAGCAACTAGGCTGTTACATTTACCAGTAGGTTATTCGAAATCGCGAAAGTTATCAGTCTTTCTCCATTGTTGTTGGTCGTTTCGTGAAGGCTATATTTGCATATAGTAGGTTTATATTTTGGGTAACACCCTGGCCGAGCTGGTCTACCGGTTCCCGTAAGATCACCGAAGTCGAACAGCTCTGGGTCTGGTCAGTGCTTGGACGGGTGACTGTTGCAGTACTTCAGATGGTTTTGCCTCTGCGGCGTCCACCAAGCGTCGTGACGCCAATTGGGGAGCTACTTGAATAAAGAGGTAGCGGACTCCGGTCTCGAAAACCGGCAATAATGGCGAGGAGGAACCGAGATGCTGACCACATCTCACCTCTACGTCATGAGTGCCAAAGCCGGCTGGTAGGCCTGGGCCCTTAATGGGCTGCCGTGCCACGGGGTTTGGCTTGTTTTTTTTAGGTCTATATTTTTCTTCTTCCCTACCTTTGCGTTGAAATCACCCAACACAATTTTCGAATTATACTTCGGTAATCGGTCAAACAGCCTTTCTAACTCATCGTAGAATATATATATCTTTGTCGTTATCATTAGTCGCCTCGGTCGGAGCATAGACGTTTAATAAAACCGTGTTGCCCCATCGAGTACGTATCGTAACGTACGATAGTCTTTCGTTTACGAACTCTATATTCTGAATCGCCTGAAGGATACTATTCTTAATGAGGAATCCTGTTCCGAAATCGTGAGACTTTGTTTCCCCGTAGTAGAAAGTGTACTTGCCCTGTTGGATGTTATCTTGACCCTCCCACCGAACTTCTTGTGTCGCTAATATGTCTAGCTCGTACTTCTCGGTCTCGCGTACCGCCACCTGAAGAGTGCCCGTTTGGTATAATGTTCGTACGTTCCACGTTCCTATTCGAAGGTCTTTCTTAATCCTGTTCTTGGAACCCCCTGAAGCAGTCTCCGCCCGGAGATCCGAATGAGGGACTAGTTTATCTCCGTAATATTTTACCCCAGGATAATCCATGGACCATCTGTTACTATTTCTTGACATGTTTTAGCGGTGTTTGATTAGTTAAATAAAAATCGCAAATTAGTTTTGAGTATTTTCAAGAGAATGCCTCTTTTTATCGTTATATAAAACATTTTCAATTGTTTCAGAAGATACTTATAATCTCGACTGCTTAAATTTTAAAATTTCAAGATAGCTCTGTTCAGCAAGTTGCGCTAGGTGAAATGAACTACTACAATATTAACCTAAATAACTGTAAAATAAGGTCCAGTCCAGGTTTAACAAATCTACAAAAGAGCAATTAACTTTAAGTAAAAATAAATGGAAGCGTATAGAGAAAAAATTCTAAATTTATTAAACAAAATCCAGTCCAAGGCATGATATCCATGAAATCACCACTTTAACTAAAGAAGCTGTATCTGTGTCCCTGTTATGCATTAGTAAGCAATCCAACGCCCGCCCGCTAGATGGCATCCTCAGTGCAACTTAGGGAATACACCTCCCAGTTGTGTCAAACATTCCCTTATATTTTACACTCAGATCAAGGTTACTATATTGTGTACACAGATACAAACTTCTTTGAATCCATGGACGGATTGACTGGCCCAATACAATAGCTGGGTCAACTTGACGCCGGTTTTCGATTAATCTTGCCTGGATGACTGGGATTTACTTTCCTCTTATTGGTTGGCCTATGCCTGGGTATGTGGAAGCAAAGAATGCATGAAGATCTAGGTAAGGAAGAGAGGTGGAGAATTGGAATATTTTAAATACAGTATTGTACGGAACGTGAAGTTTAGTTTTTTTTTTTAAATCAATTACACCTGCCAGGTACTTACGAATTTTCAGACATTCTATATCAGAATAATTGTCCCAAACTTTTCCCGTTTCTAAGTTGGCAACTCTATACGTGCCGGTTCCAAAGAGAGAAAAAAAAATCTAGACACACGTTACTTTCAAAGTCTATATTTCGTTTCTCATTGACACTTTTTTTAAAAATACTTTTATAGTTGCAACACTGGTATTATGAACACTAGAACAGCAAATAAAAGAGAAGCATGCGACAACATCCAAGTGAATATATTCCACCAATCAATATACTTGATAAGAAGGGATAACAGGAAGCAACTACAGCGACATCCAGCGACAAAAACTGTGAGAAACAAATCCATTAGAGATGCATCTGGTCCCAGAAGATAATAAACAAAACAGTTTAGTAAATATGATACGACTCCCCACACACATGATACAATCGACATTTTTCTTTGTCTATGTAGAAAATATTTCAATTTATAACGTATATATATTTTCAGAACTTACAATTTCTTCTAGGTTATATGCAAGTTGGTATCATCTCGTTTTTAGCATATTAGCCTATTATTTTTCTCTTTTCAGAATTTAAGACGAAGGCGCACAGACGTGAAATAACTCTTAATTGAGTTCTGGACAAGAAAGCATTAGAAGAGTCGTCTTTATATTACATGCTTATGCTCAAAGCGTACATTTTATCTTTTGCTTGTTTTTAGTTGTGGATTTATATACAAAAATATTATCAAAAAACGTAAGAAAAGAAAATGTTACGTTTTAACTGCACGAATAGTGTCAGTAGATTGTTACTATGCTAATTTTCAAAGCATTGGGGGAGACAACAATACTAACATTGACAATAGAATTGAATTATTGCAATAACCTTACTACAATCCGCAGTAATAAATATAAATGTTGGACCTACTAGGTTTATGAACGATGTTGAAACTTCACCTGACAGAATCATGATTTCACCTTCCATGCTAAAGAGATTAATTCACAAATCAGTTCTAAAAAGCCTCCCTTCTGACCATGGAGAGATATATCTACATTTCAATTTTTAAATAGACAGAAACAAAAATAGAGTAGATATAATTAACTATAATAAAACAGACTGGGATAAATATAGATTAATAAAGAACTTTGAGGAATTACCCTACCTATTGCCAACACTGAGGATATAGAACAAATTACCAAAACTGTAACAAGTTCCATTCAAAAGGCTCTAAAGGACACAATCAAAAAAGAAATGATAATCATCTCAGCAGAAAGACTTCCCATGGACATTATACAATTAATTAGATACAAAAGATAATTAACCAGAGCCATGCATAGGAGGCCTCTAGAAAATACAAAAAATGAAATAAATTAAAAAAAAAAGAAATTAAAATCAAGATTGGTGCATACAGAGAAGCTGAAAGAATAGAGCATATTTCAACTCTTATTGAAAATTATCATAAAAATGTTAGAGCCTTTTGGAAAACTATTTCTTACAGCAGAAGACAAAATTCAGGCAAATTATTACCTAACGCATTGGACAATTTACCTATCACTGACCACAAAGGCTTCGTTAATCTGTTTCATAACAAATTTTCAGAGAAGGCGAAGGAGGAGATTACGGAAAATCCAGAAAAATTACAAAAGGAAGTAACTAGCACAGCCAGTACAATACGTCAAATAATAAACCACCACATAGATATTACTGATTTGGATAAGCAGGACAGCACAAATGTAAATATTGAGGGACTTTTAAAAGAAATCACTAGCGAAGAAATAGTTGCAGTACTGAAAAAAAAAAAACACAGCCCCCGGCCCGGATGACATTCCGTATGTCGCTCTTATCGCTCTTAAAAATGCTCCTATCATCCTTCACAACATTCTCACAGCATTGTGCAATGCCTCCATAAGATTAGGATACATCCCGCTTTCATGGAAACAGACCTACACCATTTTTATACCAAAACACGACAAAAGTACCGGATCTCTTCCGACAACTATCGCCCTATTACACTTACTAACACCATTGCTAAAATTTGTGAAACCGGTTTGGCCAAAAGATTAAGTTCCTTTCTTGAAAATTCTGAACTCATTAATAATAACCAAGCAGGTTTTCGTACTCAGATTTCTACGATAGACCAGTTGATCCGTGTTTCCACTGACATTCAAACAGCGCTTAACTCTGGAAAAAGAGGAGCGGACCTCACTTCAGCTTTCGACACTGTGTGGCATGACGGTCTGCTTTATAAATTGTATTCATTACAACTACCGACCACTACCATCCGCTGGATTTCAATTTTTCTAAGCAATAGGACCACTCAAATCAAATCTGAGGAGGTGTTGTCAGAGAACATCAACATACAAGGAGGAGTCCCACAAGGTGCGGCTCTGAGCCCACTTTTGTACACAGTCTATGTAAATGACACCCCTGCTCCGACACACCCTCATACTAAATTAGGACTCTTTGCGGACGATACGGCCTATTGGACCAGTGCAAGAACCACAACCTCAGCCATAAATAATTTACAGAAAATTACTAAAAGATTTGCAAAATGGTGTAAAACGTGGAAATTACTGCTAAATCAGAATAAGACACAATTTGTAATATTCTATTACTCAGGAAGGGGCAGTAGAGTCGACAAAGAAAAAAACAATTAGCATTAAGAACTCAAAAATTAAACCTCAGAAGGAGGGAAAATACCTGGGGGTTACTTTTGACCAACGTTTGTCATTCAAAAGACACATGACATTATGGAAAGAAGAAAAATAGCACTCAAAACATTAGGACTTCTGAAACGTTACTTCAACTCAACTCTTCCTCAATTCATCAAAAATAGACTTTATTTAGCTATCATCAGACCAATGATTATTTATGGCCATGAGCTATACCATAGTGGAACACCAACAGAAAAAATAAATAAACTGGAAAGATATTGGATTAGATCATCAAAAGGATTTTGGAGGGAAAGCAGAGAAGAACTTGACAACAGAATCACAATAACTCCCATAGACCAATACATGAAATTAAGAAAACAAAAATATATACAGTCTGCAATTCACAAAAAATTCATCCAGGTTAACCTGCCTCAACAAATGAATCTGAGAATTCTCAGACATAACATCTCATACCAAGAATTATTACACAATAATTAATAATATGCACAAAACTGAAGAAAAGCAATAACAACTCATCAACACAGCACGGATGCGACGCCTTCAAAACAATTCATTAGGATAGAGCATATTTCAACAGAAGAAATTAAATTATTTTATTATCTAATTATTTATTTATCTCTGCCAAAAATATAATATACGTACCTTAAAAACTATTCCTATTACATTATATCTTACTATCAGAACATTTAATATATTGAGAAAGAGATAATGAACCTTAATTAACATCTAGTTGCATTAAATAATGAAAAATTAGCAAAAGAATCCCATTCCTGTGCAATTTGGGCTTGCGAACAATTTTTGTCCACTTCCAGACCAGTCAAATTAGCAATTATGACAAGTAAATATAAGAGCAATTTTGCTTTGGAGTTTTGCCTGGGGTGGGTTTCCTGGCTGCGTGTTTGGTTGGGGTTTGTTGCTCTGGTGCGGGATCCATTCAGTCTGAACATATTAATTACGAAATAAGTACAATTTTCATAGGACGAAAGTGGTCCAAAATGGCCAGAAGTCCAGCCTGAGGCCCTGCGGGCCGGGCATCTTTACGAACCGACCGACTAGGGCTGACAACTGTCCCGGAATGGTCGGGTTAACCAGGAATTACTGTTCAGGAAAAAATTAAACCTTGTCACGGACGTTAAGAACAGCGGAATTTGCATTTCCGTAATTTTGTAGATAACAATAAGAACATCCCAAGTAATACACCGACGTACACGGTACGAAATATTTGGGTGTCATTTGAAAACATGATGTTTATCAGGGTTTTCTCACCTGTCTTGTACGCAGTTACGCACCTAGAGAAATATAGGGAATCGTGTGACAAAAAATAATGATTGAATTTTCATTTTTCACCTCAATAGTCTTCATTTTTCCAAACTCATATATGTTCACAATGAAAGTTCACTTTAAGAAAATGCTCCATTGTGTTCCGCTAAAAGCTCTGCAACTTGAATTTCACTAGTTTTCACTCGATTTTTATGTTCCAGTACTTCGTTTCATTCTAATAAAGCATCTATTTTACTTTCGCCTGGTGTTTCACCCCCTTCGAAATTTGTGTACAACTACAAATAGTTTTGTTGAGTAAAATAAACTATATAGTAATCTTCCTAAGAAGATTAGAAACCTAGAAATAACAAAATTTAAAAATACTATGAAGAAAAAGTTAACTGTTATGGCTGTTTATGGTGTAGACGATTTTCTTGAAAATAGTTCCAAAATCTGAATGTAACAACCTATGCTCTAAAATGACGATGCCACACATTGTATCCGGCAATAAAATAATTTGAATTTGAACTCCGGGATGCGAGTTTATTAAAAGCAAGAAATATTAAAATGATGTTTGAGAAAGAATATAGCAAAGAATTTACTATCTATAACGGAATTTATCAAGGAAGTTCTATTAGTGCTTACTTGTTTGAAATTTATTTAGTAGATTTGAATAAACTTAACATTCCTGATGGATAACTAATCATTTACGCTGATGATGTTACCTTTTTTTATTAGAGATGGGACGGTACCAGAGTTTCTCGATACCTATATGGAAGGATTTTTTCTCCTTGTATGTAAAATAGGTTTTTTTTTGTATGATCCACAAATAGGCTCCAAAAGTATACAATATAAATAAACCTTTATATGAAACTTGTATTGTTTTGAAAGGTTGAGCCGAAACAAAAAAACAACATACAAAAGAGTAAGATATAGTATTCAAGAGTTTATTTAGATGTAAGTTGTTACGCTTTACCATGTGATTATTTTCAGAGCAAGATATCAGCGCCAAAAATCATATTAAAGTGTCGAAAGAGTATCGAAATCTCCTTCTTTGAAATAATTTTCTTTTGAAAACTTAAGAAGCTTTGTACGAAGCGTCAGTACCTCAGCTGGTATAGAGTTGGTTGCACATTCGGGGAGCCCTGGATTCGATAACAGCGGCCGACCATTCTGACAGGTTTCCTAGTGTATTTCCTCATTCACATCAGACAAATACCGGGCTGGAACTTTAAAGTTAGGCCATGGCCGACTCCTTACCGCATGCTTTCACCTACATCCTTTCCGGACCTGAGCCATGGATGACTAAAAGCCATAAATTAAATTCAAATTCAAGAAGGTTTGACTCCAAGATGTAAGTTACAACATTGTACCATAGGATTATTCTCAGTTCCAAAAAGATTTCAGTGACAAAAAAATAACATTATTAAAGTATTGAATACATTAGTTGAGGTATCGATAGTTATCGATACTTTGCAAGTATCGAGGTATTACTCAGTAAAGGAACTTAGACAATTTAAACGTCAAATTCAACTAATTAATAATACTTTCCAGTATCACAAGAAAATATAATAATATTCACAAAAGAAAATCCCTCAATCTACGCCACAATAGAAACAATAATATTGAAATAACGGATCCTAGTTCAAAATGTTGGAATTTAGTTTACCAATAAATTAAACTGTACTAAAGAAATAGCACATCTAATTTTTAAACAAGTTAGAGATTCAATTCTACTAACAGTTGCGAAGGCTCCGATCCTTTATAGCAATTTAGGCACACAAGCAATCATTTTTATACAATAGGTTGGCAACACTGACTACTGCAGTGTTTAAGTACGGAAAACCCCGCAGTATTTTTCTATTGTGTAGAATAATCTTTGGCGCAGCTAGGTCTAGTTGAATGGAAGCAAATTAAACAATTGATTTTTACAAAAATGGGTTAGCCACACTGAACTACTCCACCAGTCAAGACAATTCCTGTGGATCTTAGTTAGTCTAGCGAAGACTGTTCCAACGACACCCCAGGCATATCGCTAAACCTTGTAGTTCCTGAGATTTAATTTCTGGACACTATGAGCGGGGTTATAAGGCCCCTTTTACCAGAGCCGGATTAAAGAGGGTTAAAGAGACTGTAGTCCCGGCCCCCCACTGGTTCACGGCCCCCTCCAAAAGTAAATCAATTTACCTATGTAAATAGTAAGCATAAGGCAAGTCCGTCCTTATGCATGAGCATAGTGGGCAGTCACCTGGGACCTCTAAACCTAGGTACAATATGGACCTAGGGCCCTCATTAACTAACTAACTCTATGGCTTATGGAACTCGCAAGTTCACCGCCGCAGTAGCAAACGTTCGCCAATGGATAGATAAAAGGGACCTTATAATCCCGCTCATTCCGTCCATCTGTCCGTCCATGTACTGAAATTAATCTAAGGAACTACAAGGACCGAGAGATGTGTGAGGTGTCGTTGCAAAGGTTTATACTAAACTAGCTCAGAGAACGGTCCTGATTGGTGCAGTGATTTTCTAAAAATTTCTTTAAAATTAATTGTTCAAATTGCTTGCATTCAGTTAGTCGTAGCTGCGCCAAACTTGACATAAACATTATTCGACACAATAAAAAAAAAAAAACACTGGGAGAGACTACGTTGCCAAGCAACCCTTTGTCCAGAGCTGCTAGCCTATTTTCTATAAAATTATCTATTTTAAATAGCTTCCATTATATTAGTCATAGCTGTAACAAACTTGGCATAAATATTGTTTGACATAGGAACATACTGCGGATGTTCCCGCTCTCCAGGAACACCGTTGTCAGTGTTGCCAGCTTATTCCAAAAATATATCTTATGCAGCAAATGCTATCAAGAGACCGGAGCATTTGCATTGGTTGGTAGAATCGCAGCTCTGACTTGTTTGTTCTTATATCGCATTATTACCCTTACTAGTGGTTGAAATATGTTTTATTTTAATATTGTTGCAAGAGCTCTTATGACTGCTACAAGTAAGACTGTAAGGCTAAGTAATATACCAATCGGTAATAACCATTGTCAGTTCAGTAACCTTCTGTCAAGATGAAATTAATTGTATGGTCGGCAACAGCAACTACTTACATCATGTCTGTCATAGTAAGGGTAGTGGCGGTGGTTCGGTTGGTAAAGCGTTATCTTCTTATTCCGGAGATTATGGGATCGAACCCATTCACCAACTAGTCTGCTGTTTCTCCGGAGTATTTCTCACACCAGGCGAATACCGGGCTGTTAACTTCAAACTAAGCCCTGCTCGGATTTCTACTCCATATTCTATCGCTCAGCCTGAGTCGAAAGATGCAAAAGGACCAAAAGTGCAATTCAATTAAACAAGAGTATTAAGTATTACGAGGTCCCATCGCGAGGTTGAGGTTGAGTGAGGTCGCGGTCGAAGTCCCATCGCGAGGTCCATGTTGAGTGAAGTCGAGGTCGAAGTCCCATCGCGAGGTCGAGGTCGAAGTCCCGTCGAGAGGTCGAGGTTGAGCGAGGTCGGATCCAAATGTACACCTATGCGCGATTGTGGAGGAGAAAGGATTCAGGAAGGTGTCAACCAGGACCTAGATACCATCGCAACATTTGCCTGGTGTGACTGACGGGGGGAAAACATGAAAAACCTTTATCAGGATGGTAGGCCACTGTGATTGAGCCCACGACCTTCAGAATACTAAGCCAATGATCTACCACTAAGCTACGGCCGCTCGGTCAAAAGAGTCAAATACCGTGGGAGTAGTCATTTGTGACGAAGTGATTAGATGAACCAAAATATAAACATAAAGAAATTCGTTAATTGAAGCATCATCAATATTCACAGCAGTAATTTATGGCATTTACCTCGCCTTAAGTATTGCTTAACTTTAAAAGAAGAAAAAATTTTATGCTAACAGACTCACAAGCGGCTATTAAAGCATTAAAACACGAGAACATAAACCTTTCAAAACTAACCCATTTATCATAAACAAATACTTTGAATGCCTATCACGCCATACATAAAATTACAAGGATGAGAAGTGTATTAGGTATAAAGGTCCACCATCATCCATTACCGAATAAAATAACTGATCAATTAGCTAAGAATTCAGCTCATTTACCTAACGTTCCAGTATCAAAACTCACTGGATGGATCTCCTTTATAAAATAAAGAACAAAAAGTCAGTGAATTAATTGGATCAATATTATTCTCCACAACTAACCAATTACCCAAACCTTACATAAACACTAATCTAATTAAACCCTAGTATTCAAATATCATTGCAATACGCGAAGTGATAGCACTACTGATTAGACTAAGATCACAACACTATACAACAAAAGTTGGCTTAGACAACATAAAAATTGTTGACTCTCAATTCTGCGTCTGCCCTAATAATCAATACATAGAAGATTCTCTTTCAACATGCCAAATATTACTGGAGTACGAAAACAATATGGAAAGCTCTCCTTAAAGTATGCAATACGCTATTGATAAACTATAGAGTTAATGAACCTTACATGAGAAAAGGATACATTCTCTTAAGCTTCCTACAAACTAAGAAGTTAAAAGTTTAGAATGTAATGAAACTACACCAAAGGAATCCGAAAAGAAACACTTGTTGAGCTCTCAATAATGTATCACATATTTAAAACATCATATAAATATCTTCATTACAACATCCTTCAAAATTATATCAATGTTTAAGTTTTCATGAACTTTTTATTATATTATCTCTGCTTTTCTTCGGAAAGCATCTAATAAAAAGAACTAATGTGACAGTGAAAGTGAAAATAAAATTAAAATTATCAGGTTATCCCATAAGTAATGTCGTATGTGCTATGACCTCTGCAATGACGCCATCTGACGAGCGAATAGTGAAGTAGATGGAACATGCCATAGCTGAGTCATATAGGGCACTTGATTGTGCAGCACTGTGTAGAAGGAGAACGGTCTACTCCACGTTTTTGGAAGTGTGTTTTGTGTTTGATCATGGCAGTGTCGGAGGACTACATACGGTATGTCATGCTGTATGAATTTCATCAGGGACATCCTGCGCTGTATTGTTGGAGAAACGTCCTGCTCTGGTTAATCGCAAGGGTGTCCTCATCCACGGTAATAACGCGCGCCCACACACGGTATGAAGCACCTGAGCTAAGATCGAGAAATGTGCCTGGGAGAAACTCCCCCACCCGGCGTTTACACCAGATCTTGCACCGACCTGTCTTTCGCAGCCTGCAAAACCAGCTTACCGGGAAAATACTTCAAAATGTGGATGACGTGCGACGAACAGTGACCCAGTCCTTTGCCTCCAAAATAGGTGACTTCTTTCAGCGAGGGATTGACTGATGACAGAATATTGTGGAGTCCGATGGATACTAGTTTCCTGACTAAAGGTAGTGTTTCAGGTGAGTTATAGTTCTTTTCCTCACGGTGCAAAAATACAACATTACTTATGGGATAAGCTGATACTTGATCAGAATGGTATTCATGACTACAATAATAAACCGTTTTCTCACTCTGCGCATGTGCAGAACTGACAACTGAATCCATCCAACTCAGTGTACGAAAAGTCCTGATATCGATGAAACAACATGGAACACTAAAACTTGTGCAAAACTTTACAGAGAGTACCAAGTAACGTGTACAACATTTTTAATAGTGGGTTAAGTACAGACAACAGTTGGATAGTTCTTCCAATTTAAGATATAATGAGATGGTAAAGTAGATACAACATAGATATCGGCTTTAGATCTTTTGAACATTTGATATACCAAGGCTTTCCAAATAGTGACCCACGAACCACATCTGGCCCGCAGGGATATTTCTGTTGCCCGTTAACAAAACAATCACACGTAAGAAGATCAATAAAAATGATCAACTGGATATTGAATATATCGATAGTTTCTTTTCTCTTAAATTTTCCGCTTTACTGGGAAGGGTATTGGTATTTCGTGTCGTGGTCACGAGGAACGCTGTAAGTCTTTATTATCCAAAGTACATTAGGTCGCAGCGCAGTCGCTTCGCAGGATATCGACATCTTATTTCCTTTAAAAAATGATGAATCTTTAATGGTTATTAATAAAAGTGGCACATTGGAAAATTTAATTAAGAAGCAGTGCACTAGTCTGTACCTACTTGAAGTTACATATTCACAACAAAAAGACATCCTGACTGAGGTATTTCCGCCTCACCGTTAAAATACCAGAATGGTACCTTGAACTTAGACCCTGGCCGACACCATTCTCCTCACCTATCCCGGCCTGAGCCTTAGGTGCCTGAAGGCCACACATAGATTCCGAATGTAAAAAAGGCGAACGACAAAAGAGCGACTCCAGAAAAGCGACTACAAATAGGGCGACTAATACAAAGACCGACTCACAAAAAGAGCGACTACCGAAAGAGCGAATGCCAAAAGAGCAAATGACAAAAAGAGCGACTACCGTATGGGCAAATAACAAAAGGAGCGACTACCGAAGGGCGCATTTTGGTCATATGGCGATTTGTTAAACTCAGTAGGTAATGAAAAACTGCAATTTTATTTTGATGTAAAGTCCTTTTACACTTTAATTAGATTCTAATGGTAAAATCTATTCTCACATGCGACTGATTTCATTTTATTTAAATGCGCTGCTACTTACCTGTAGAGAAATGCTTTATTTTTCAAGAGTTGGTTCCATCAGCTGTTCACATCAGCCGGCAGGTATCTTAATAGACAGAGTCCTGGGTTGGAGTAGGATAAGTTATAACTACTACAACAATTGTGCTTTTTCGAAAATGAAGTCCAAGTTCACCCCCATCCTAGCGCCCCTAGTGGTGAGGATGGGAAGGAGAGGACATGTAAAAAAAATAACCGAAAACGGACATTCGGTCTTTTGACATTCGCCCTTCCGGTAGTCGCTCTTTTTGTCATTCGCTCTTCTAGTTGGTTGCTCTTTAGGCATTCGCCCTTTCGGTAGTCGCTCTTTTTGTTATTCGCTCTTTTGGCAACCGCCCTTTCGGTAATCACTCTTTTTGCCACTCACTCTTTTAGTTGGTCACTCATTTTGTAAGTCGATCTTTGTGTTAGTCGCCCTATTTGTAGTCGCTTTTGTGAAGTCGCTCTTTTGTCGTTCGTTCTTTTTACATTCGATCTTGTGCCGTGATACCCCATAAATCAATTCAGTACAACGACGGAAAGAAAGAACAGGGAAAAATGATGAACTATACAGTCAATTGTCAATGACTTTACGTTTCCTCACATACTTTAGTAGTGATAGGCCTACGCAGATGATACAATTAGAACATGAGAGCAAGGTTAGTATGTACAAGCACCTAGAGGAGATCACTGCAGTCGCCCAGTTCTGAATACCGATGTTTTTATAAAAGAGTACTACTGTTCTGAGAGATGACGTCAGAGAGCATTGAACCCGCCGACCGACAACGATGCTGTAGCAAACGAGAATGTTACTGTATTTTTCCTTTCAACTTGCCCCAAATGAATGGCTAACAGTAGTACCCGATCTAAATCTAATATATTGTGTTCGAAATTTAACAGTTTACACAGTAGAACATTGCAGTGGCACCTGTATTTTTTATCTTTGTCAGCCTGAACACGTTATTCAGTGTATCCATCCCTGAGATAGATCCTTTAACAAGTAAAGTAACTTATCTCACAGACAAGTTAAAGAACCAAGGAAAGAAAATTCATAGTTCTCCAGATTAAGCTCAGGACACATAGTTACAATGTATCATCTATATAAAATTCAATTTTAAAAATTGTCATATTGTGACTGTGGAAAGGCAAACGCAAGGTGATGTAAATCAGAAATGTGCTAAGTATAACAAATACAGGTTAAGCCTTTCAAAGCAAGTCCATATTTAGTTTCCAACTTCAATAAATGATTTTATTGAGAAGTTCAACTCAAAAATTGGTGGTCATTCTGAATTTCCTTTATATTATTAAAAGAAAAACAATACAAACAATGAAACCATTATATAGTAATAATAATTACTTCCTACCTCTCTATGTAAGAAAGATACTATTGTAATAAAACAGTGAACAGAAAAAGTAAATGGTTCCCATTGCCCAATGCAAAAAAAAAAAAAAAATAGTTTCAATATTACGTAGAGAACGATCTATTTCACTTATAAGATATGAAATTACTTCCAGTAGATACATATTAGGGTTCAAACTTTACTATACTAAAAATATTCAAACATTCCAACCGACGATTTAAGTAACAGAAAAGATAGGCAAACATTTTCAGTCAATTAAATTGTCAGTTGGAATTTAATGTTCGAGTATTTTAATATACTAATGTTCGAATCTTTAAAGGGATATACTATTGGGTTGGCGCGAATGAAATGACCGCTTTGACGTCTGGTGGGAAACACACCTCAGCAACAGAATACAGGGATTAATTAAGATCACACGTCTAACGTCACAAACTCTGTATACGTCCAGCAAACAGGCTGGCGTACCAAGACAGTCAGGAGGCAGTGTGTTTGAACAGGGTTGTATGAAAATGCACCATGGGGAACACACAATTGCGAATGATTTTTCTTTATGAATTCAAACTGGGGCATTATGCACAGTAAGCCGCAAAAACGCTAATAGTACATTTATGACAGGAATGGCGAATGAACGCATTCGCCATTGGTTTGTCAAATTTCGTTCCGGTGACATTACAAGATGATTCTCGTGAGCACCGACCAACATCATGTTCCGAAGAACTACTCAGGAACACAGTAGAGCGAACCCTCGGAAAACTGTTCGTGCCATTGCAGACGAAATAGGCAGACACCATAACACTGTCAGTGGGCGGATCCGTGTGATCGGTAAGGTGAAAAAGTTGATGGGTCCCACATGAGTTGACACCGGCCAACAAGAATCGCCATCTGGAGGTGTGCAGTTCTCTGAGTGTAACTAATAAGCGTGAAGACTTCGGATTGTCACTTCAGATGAAATATAGATTTGCTTTGACAACCGTAAACGGTCAGTACAATGATGAATATCGTGACCAATATCCAGGATAGTATCCTAAACCACCTCTTCACCCACGGAAGGTGTTGTTGCTGGTATTGTAGTCTATGGTGGGAGTGATCCATCATGCCTTTCTCAGGCGAGGTGAAACCATCACTGTGAACTCCATGAAATGCATCTCAAACTTGTCCGCAAGCATTCAGCAATGGTCAATAGACATGGTGTGCTCACGTTGCATGACAATGCCCGCCCACACGTCGCGCAGAGAACTGCGCATGCTCTCTATGAGTTGCAGTATGAAACCATTCCTCACCTGTGGTATTCCCCCGATCTCTCTCCCTCTGAATGCCACATCTTCCGGCATTTCGATCACTTGTTAGCACGGAAGACGTTCCCTGATGATCGGGTGGTGCACCATCCAGTTGAGGAATTCTTCACATCGCAGACTCCAGACTTCTTTCGCCACGGAATCCAATTGATGGATGAGCGAAGGCAAAAGTGTGTGGTTGCAAACGGCGACTACTTTGATTAACTAGGTAATATAGTTTAAATTTTTATACCCTTGGGGTGGACATTTCATTTGCCCCAACCCAACAGAATTAATTTCAGTCCATCTATTTAAAATTTCAATAGGGATTCTCTATGTAATGTTGAAAACCACACATTTAGTTGTTTTACATCTGGCAAGGAAACCATTATTTTTTTTATTACGGCAATACGACCTTGTATCCATGTTGAATAAAGAAAAATACAGCTTTCTGACAATTTCGGAAGTATACCACCTCCTTCTTCAGACTGCACTCTGAATGAGTGTGACCAGATTATGGGAAGAGAAAAACAGGACACAAGTTCTTGATATCGGTCATGGGGCCTGCACTTTTTTAAGTTCTTTTTTTTCTTCAGTTTAATCATGCAAATAATGGGATGGTAACAGCGCAACTCGAACAAATCTAGGGTTGTCGTGGCTTACTAGTCCAGCGCTCACCAGTCACCACTGTTGCTTGGGGTCCTCGGTTCAATACCAGCTCATGCCATGTGGACTTTGTGGTGGATAATCATATTCATTGGTTTTACCGTTTCCTTCCACTTTCTTCATTCCATCATTTTTCCCTTCATCCATTCTGCATGAGCCAAAGTTACCTAAAAGCCTCAAACATTTTAAAAACGGACAAAGCTATTTGGCGAAAATTGTATCGCGACATCAGGGACAGTACTCGAAGTGGATTGGAAAAGGTAAAGGAACGCTTGGACAAGTGGGTAAGGGTACGCTCGCACCTAGTGGCGTCGATTGCCTATTGAAAGTAAAGGCAATTAGCTCCCTTTAATAAAAAGGTAGGGTACACCAAATCCAAAATGGAAAAGGTAAGGGCATGGCGATCCTCAAGCATAGAAACGTTCTTTACTTCTGAACCTTAAGCAAGTAGACAAAATCACTAAACACAATATCCACCCGTGACGGAAACCTAGGATTAATATTTTCGAGCCTAAACCAAAATAAATCGTCGGTAGGTTGACATAACGACGTATCTCATTTTTATGAACATTGAGTTACAGATCTACTTTATACAGTTCCTGCTAGCCTTTATCATCCGACATAAGTTACAGCACACTTCCTTGCATTTAAGTTTTAAGTATCTGAAAAAAGTCTATATTAATTATTTGCAGTGATGGATCTAGAGGAAAAAAACTGGGGGGGGGGGGAGCTTTCAACGTTGTATATTATATATATATATATAGTTTCTATCTTGATGCTGTGCTGCTGTCCATAATCTACATTCTCTTTCTTTCCTCTTTTGCCTTCCCACCATTCGTTCCAATGCGTTTTTCAGTACAAGCTCTTCTCAGACGATGACCCAACAAATGTTTGTTTGTGTGGGTGGGTGTGATACACATTAGTCATTTTCAGTCATTTTTTTAAAATTGCATATTAATTCTCTTTAGGTATATCTATGAAGGTCTTCCCTTTGTTACAACGTTGTTGATAGTGAAAACCTCTACAAGATTTTAAAAACAAAAAATACTGTGTTACATAACCAAAAAACAATAAAATAACTACTTGAAACTTAACAAATCGTTTAAAACTCGACAAAATGCAATTTCTAACATACATCGTGACTCCTTCTCCCACCCCATGTTTATAGAAGAAGCTTATCATGGTACACTTCATTTCATGTTCAAGAATCGATAACATTAAACTTCTTGCAAAATAAATATTAATTATACTAAATATTTATTTCAAGACAATTGAGTATATTAGTTTATCTTCACTGTAAAAAACTGAGAGAGCCCAGGTTCCCCCGGCCACGGCCTAGAACCGCCTGGCGTTCTGTCAAACGTACTTAAAAATCTATTTCCTCTTGAAAAGTTATACTGTATTTTGGGATCGTCCATATTCCAGGCTAGAGATACATATCTGTAAACAGAGCCAGGAAGATTTTTGCAGAGAAGGGGAAATCCCAACCATCCCCGCTACAAATCGAACACTGGACACATATAAACAGCATAATCCACAGTTTAACCACACATTATTACTTACCCTTTGGCCATTCTGTTCGACGATAACAACAGAAGATTGTCGAAAAGCTTAGCAAGATTTACAAGAGTTTGATATATTTAGGAGCACAAAATTGGGTAACTTTACGTTTATATACCTCTGTACGATGCTTTTATTTTGAGTGATATCCAGTTCAGTGATACCATTAGTGAGTGTAAGGCGGTGTTCTTTAGACCTCAGTTGCTGGGTTCAGTATCGCTGTGTAATGAATGTTGTCGGGTCTTATGCAAACTTGCTCCCAGGCTAGTGCGTTTCATTTTGTTGTTTGTTTTTTTCCCTGAATATTGTGTACATGACAACAAGGTATTTGAGAAGGAAATGCGAAGGGCAATGGACGATGAATTCGACCTAGATGTCGATTTTGGAGAACAGTCTGACGATGATTTTACAGGAGTAGGTTCCTGAGGGTGATGTTAAGTTGTTACAAAATATTCCCTTTTGGCGGCTTTTCCCCATACTTCTACGAATGTTATCCTCTAGAACCTTAAATTTAAAAGATATGGAATCAATCGGAATATACGTAGAATGAAAGTGAAAAGAATTATTTCAATCCTTTCACATTCCTTGCTGTACATCAACAATGGCTACCGCATTATTGATTCACAATTTTATTTAGGTATTTAAATGGAACAACAATGAAGGAACGTTACTACGCGAAGTTTTCAGTTTCCGAAGGTATCTACTTTCGATCATACATCTTGAGTTGTCAGTGAGAGTATTACTTCCGGTCTCCTTGATGATCTGTATTCATAGTAGATCACCATGAGAGGCCAGGGGTACTTCACCGACCATTTAAGATGTATTCTTGCGGTGCGGGAGTTCGGGCGCAGTAAAAAGCACCGATATTGAAACATCACTCCACAGAAAATCTGTCTTTGACGTTGGATCTCCCATATTGCATCAAGGGCAACGGTGGGAACTGGGAAGGGAGTCGTCGCCTTGGAACAAAACCCGTCGGAAGAAATCTCAAAGGAATTAGATTTCTTATCCCGATGTAATGAGACCTTAGGCGATGAGGGCCTATAGCATATCGATACACTATGGTACATTCTAATGGTTTCTTGGTTCAGAACCATTGAAAGTCTTACGCTGAATGGACTATAGTGAAGGCATCTACTAGGC
>JAGDQP010000248.1:172950-184486 GCA_022664845.1 Lepisma saccharinum
TTCTAAATTTGCCTGTAAAGATGACGCAATTATTTTACAAAAATATATTTAAACTTTGGATGAGTAGTGTAAAGTTTGGTTATTATCACTTCCGGCTAATAAATTTTGGCTTGTTATTAGTCCTATTATATTCTTACTTCCATGAGGGAAACAAAGAAGTCTCGAGAGCTCGACAAACAATGACTGTTTTCGTTTTCTGCAGCACTTGTGTAAACATTTAGCCGCTTCAATGTGTTTAACCTGTCTATTTCCCCCTCCTCTCAGTTAAAAAATAATTGCTCGTTTTTCACTAATCTTGAAAATAGAATTGTGGATTTATTTTTGCATTAATTAAGCTCCTTTGCTTGACAATGCATACCAACAGAAAATTAACTTCAGATTAAAATTAAGCTTCAGAAAGAAAATAAAAACAGATTCCTTTTAGAAATAAAGCATTAATAACATTAAATCACATAATTCCGGGATATACCAAAGTTTGTCCGAGACGCAGGGAGAGAAAGTTCGATTCCGGGAGACTTCCGGCCATTCCGGGAAGGATGGTAAACCTAGTCACTGGGTCACTTTTTGTATTTTGGTTCTATTGTGGCCTTGTACGACGCTCTAGTCTGAAGAAAAGTAAAAAATTGTAGTGTCTGGCACCCATATCTAATAGGATATGTCAACCTCACTCAAAATATACAGAAAAATCCCTCAAATGGGTGTCCAAACTATTGAAAATACCATATAACCCTATGGAATATAACATTTTTGTACGATTTTAGGTCTACAAGCACTTTCCTTACGTAGATATTCCCTGGACATAATTTCCTAAAGAAAATGCTGACCGGTTAATGTACGAAACAGTGCCGTAAGTCGTAAGAAGAGCATAGCTGAACAGAATTCTCCGATGTACAGGTTGAGCACTAAAAGAAATAATTTGTCCTAAATTTTTTAACTGCGATGAAGCTAGATAGTTTCAAAAGATTTTTAAAGTAACTCGAAAATGTTTACTCATTCTATTTTCGTGTTTGCTTTTTATAATATATTTATTTTTCTGTTTGTTATTGTAATGTTCTATGCTTATCTTTTTTCTTACGGTAATGTTTTGACTGTTTCGGGCATAGAGTTAGGAATATAATAGAGGTAGCATGAGGCTGTTTTCTGGACGAGGGAAGTGAAGCCAAGAGACGGAAGGGACGAGGCATTTCAACTACATTGACTGGCCCTATATTTAGAGGCCCTCTACACCGAACATTGCCTTCTCATTCTTTCTTATGGAAAGAGAAAATTAGTAATGAGAAGCGCGAATGTTAGATGAAACTTCGAAAAAAACTATCGTTGTTCTTAAAGACAGCTGTTTCGCAAAGAACTGACTATTATAGAATGCTTTACAATGTTCCAGATGTATTGCGCTGTACATTGTGGCCACACAACATAAATATGACCCACAGTACTCGGTCTAGAGGGACTCAAATGGAGCCACACAATATGGCTCCCGCTGAACCGTAATTCTGGCTTCATGTGACGTCATGAAAATACTCTCTATTCTATTCTTAACTCGATGGTTTTGGGCAACTTGTAATTCAGTCTTTTATACTTATTAATGTAACAAAATAAATCAACAAATATCAAATCAAATCCTATATAATGTATGGATTAAAAAGGACAAGTCTTCTCTCAAGCGTATAATGAATGTGTCAGCCTCTGTATTTTGAGCTTTGTAAATTGACACATTATCATAAATTAACGTTAACGTAACATCACATTTAGCCCCCCCCCCCTAAATTTGTAACCATTTACTGGAATTGTATGACTTTTTTCTTTCGTAAAGGTAAGTAAGTATACTTTAAAAGCTGAGGCTGAGGTACAGTCACTGAAAAAGGTATTACGGGAATATAGCATTTACTTTTTTTAATTTACTTACATTTTATGGGTTAGATAGGCACCTGTGGCATGAGCCACAGTACTGTCACTTACTGTCCCACAGACATATCACGGCTTATGTATACGTGAGTGTCTGGCCCATAGATACCAGTTAAATGTAAAGCTAAATGCGATGTTCCTGCAATACCTTTTTCCGTGACCGTACGACTGCTACAATTTGTCTCTCACATAATGAAACTAGAATTATTGTTTTGCATGAACAAAGAGGATTATCGTGTAATTCTGAGCATCTGGTAACCCTGGGCTACTGACGTCAGGTGTGTGGCAATTATAACTCGCTTACAATGTAAGATAAATCCGTGATAAAAAAAAATACTGTGACAGTCAGCACACAATCCATGTTGGTATCCGCGAGTGTTTTTTAAAGGCCTTTAGTGGCTCAGGTCGAATGAATAATGATGGGATGATTGGCGCAATGGAGAAAGTGGAAGGAAAAGGGAGAACCCCGAAAAAAAACACGCACACGGTTTTTGTCCACCACAAAGTCTACATGGCGCAAACCGGAAGGGACTAGAGGAGCCCCATGTACCAGAAGTGAGTGCCCCACTGCTGAACCACTGTGGCCCGGTATCCGCGATTCTAAGGTATTCCGAAGCGCGATATGAAAGGGTTTTACTGTTTGAATAAAATTACTTATCATACAAATACAATCTCGTGTTAAACTGACGTAAGACTTCAACACAAAAAAAAAAAAAATTAAGTCGGCAGGATAAAAAGTCCGGGTATGCTAATGCTACAGTATTTCATTTCAAAAGGTCGGGTAGGGAAGGATGACTTAAGATTATCCTGTTAACTGTTATGTTTAAAAAACAGAATATTGACCAAGCTGAGCGTTACAAAGGGAGGGAGACTAAGATTTTAGAGGGGCTCCAGCACTCTAACGTCGTTCCTAACACAGGAAACAACACTGAAAAATGATTATATATATATATATTTTAACTTCAGTTGTTCTGTTATACAAACTAAGTTTTACTTTGACAAAATTTTATAGCCTACCTGAAGTTATTATGTAGTGTTAATTTAGGCTAAACAACTATGTCCAACATTCCATTTATTAAAAAAAAATGCAAGTTATTTAAAGAATACCTTTACAATTTTGACATATTTTAGCTCCATATGTTTTTTTTTTTTTTTTTAGTTTGAAATAATAGTGGAAACCTTTATCTACATATATACACATAAATAATTTAATGAGAAAATGTTGTTAACTTTCTGAAAGAAAATGCAATCGCCAGAGGAGGGTGAGTGAGGTTTGAACCGAAACAGCGTTTGGGGGGGAGGGAGAAACAAAACACTATCAAGACGGGAAAAAAAATCTCGAGTAAAAGCGCAGTGGCGCTTTGCGCAAAATGCTTTTAATGACAAGAAAAAAAGAACGAGGAAAAAAATTTGTATTGGGTAGGGCATTTTAATTCGAAGTTTCTCCGTCAGATGGCATACGTTGTCGGGATGCAGAAAAAACTTTTTGGTATCTGCTCTCGTATGTACTGTATGTGTGGATTCTACGTATGTGTAGTGGTTTCGGCGGGAAGGAGGGGAGACTGCAGTCAACGTTTTAAGATCAGAGAGTAATATTGCGGGGCGGAGGTGGGATACATACACACACACACACACGCTAGAAAAGCTTGCATGACACAGAAGCCCCATTCACGTAATTTGCACGTAGAGCGCTGATTGGTGCGTTCCAATATTGCCTGTCTTTTTATGAAGCTACCAGTGGGCGGGGCTTTTAATAGTGGTACATAGAGCGAGCGGGAATTCATGCTGTACGGAGGGCGGGGATATCTATATGCCAAAGCAGAATTACCCGTCGATCGGAATGAAGTACATAGAATTTAAATGGACGGAAGTATAGACAGGAGGATGGTGCCCCCCCCCACAAAGGGGGCAGGCAGACGAATCAAGGTGGGGAGGGGGAGCGGTGAGTGTAAAAGCGGTAGTCAGGTGTTCGGATTTGTAAAAGAGCTAGGCATGCTTGTAAACACGTGGGTAAAGGATAAAAAAAAACGAGAACACGGAAAAAAATGAATGCGACAAAAAATAGAGAAGCGAAAAAATACAGAAATGTTTTTGTTTTTTAAAAAAAATGAGTGGTAAAAAATCGTAACGCCAGAAAATGGATTGGGAATTGGAAAGGACAAAACTGGATATACCCAACGAAATTGATAATTTCTTTTTCTTTTTTTTGGTACTATTTCTTTTTACTTTATGGAAGTTGCCAAATATGTAAATTCATTTCCTTTTGGAAGTTTATATTTATTATTAGGGTGATTATTATTTATTATCTGTCTAAACTCATATAAGCTTGTTTATAAAGATAAATAATTTAATATCCTAAATTTAGAAATTGTATCATACAAGAGAAAACAGATCGATTTGTGTTATTTATTCAACAGCTTTTAGAAAATTGATTTAGTCACTCATATATTCTACACAAGTTATTGGATATAATAGCGTTACATCACACCAGAAATCATGTCATTTTTATTTACACGCTGCTAATAATTCATCTCCACATGGCAATTTTGATTTGACTCAAAGCTAAATCAAGCTTACTTCGGGAAGTGGTACAATTTGATCCAAGCTTAGCAAATCGAGCCGAAAAGGTTTAATCGAGGTTGAATCATTGCAATCTAGTTTATAAGAATCAAGGTTGAAATAGCCTTGACAAAAGAAACAGAAACATAATACGGTACACTTCTTTAAAATAAAGTTACCCTTGGTGGAAATCAATCTGAGGACCACTGGCACACCAACCCGATGCTGTAGTCACCAAACCACGGAATTACACGGCCTAGCTGGTCTTTCAAGCGCTATACTTAGTTCATCATATTGCAAGAGAAGCTTGTAGCTAGTAGGTGAAGGGACTTCAACGCACTGACACCACAGCAGAAGTGCAACGAAACCAAATTCAAATCAATTTTAAGTTTGACAAGCTTCCTCGCATCACTGCTTGTTTCAATAAGCTTGAATTAGGTTAGGTATAAAACAACAAAGCCACTTGTATTGTCGAAACAATTTGGTTTCATATTTATTTATATCATGTTTGACAAGCTCAAAGCAAGTGACTGACAACGTTGTTGCAAGTTGGCATGCTATCTGAGTCCTTAACAAGTTAGCTCGTGCTCCATTGTATAAATGAGTAGTGTTGCTCAAGAGACAGAGATGTGTATACAGAAAACGAGGCGAGACAGAACTCTTGTAATATACAATATACATCTTTTCGAACCGAGATACTCTTTTGGACAAGGCAATTTCGAGACGAGACAACCTGTATCTCGTCTCGTCAGCAGTACTATAAGTGAATGGTCTGCTTCGTCAAGAGTTACAAGTTTCGATTCTCAGTGGTGCCACAAGTCGTTCAGAATCCACTTACAATTGTAGATCCCATCTTTAGGACATTAACATCCTGTCAATTCGATGCAAGATAAAGGCAAACCAACGTTAATTCACCTCGCTGAGAAGGGCAACAACAGGGACGCATTTAAGGGTGAGTCGAGGAGTCCGGAACCCCCCTTCCCCGAAACTCGATTTTTATGGGAAAATAGTATAACTTCAGGCGTAATTATACATATTTAATATACATTTCATGCCCAGACACACCTTGGATCCCCCGAAAGCCGTGGACCCTGCCGAAACCAAATTCTGGGTAGAGCACCTATATTCTAGGATTAGGAATATCCCGGTAAAAATATTGGGACATCCTGGTATATGTAAAGAATACTCTACGAATATCTTAATGTATCTTATAAGCACTGCTATATGCTAACCAGTGTTGCCCACGATATAAGACGAGACAGATATACGTCTATGGAAAACGAGACGAGACAAAACTCTCGTAATACACTATATACATCCTTTAGGACGAGACATTTTCTCGACGACACTTTCGAGACGAGACAGCCTCAATCTCGTCTCGTGGGTAACACTAATACTGACGAGATTCCTCGGTATATTTCAGGGACATTCTACCTATATCCTATGTTGAGGGTCTTTAGCCTTTTGGGATTTCTTAGTATAGTCTAGCGATATTCCGGAAATACAAAGCTAGACCTTGTCTTTTAATTAGGAGTAGATATAGGCCTATCAGTATTTGTTCTCAAATGATTTGGTACAATCTCGTTTGTCCACTTCCAGTCTAAACCAATATGGACCAAATTTTCGGTACTAACTCAGTTTTTACGCTTGAAAACGCTGTGCGGCCATTTTCTTTATTTACGTCTTATAATTCTTGAAAAAAAAAAAAGTAATTATTATTTGCAGTATTTTCCATCTATGTGCAAAGTACGGTCTACATGAATAACCCACGAATTAAAACTTACATAAAAAGAAAAGGACGCAGAGCAGTAAGAAGCGTATAAAACTGAGTTGGAAGTGAAAATTTGGCCCACATTGGATTAGACTGAAAGTGGACAAACGCGAGTTTAAATATTTGCTCTGGCGTTTATCTTTCATCACTAAGAAGTCACTCCAGCATCGTTTCGTAGAGCTCGATGGCTGCAACCAAGAATCATTTTTGTTTCGCAAATAAAATAACCTTAAACACGCGTAGTTATCTGTTGTTCTAATTAATAAGAGAAATCCTTCATTGTGAAATATTTAACATATTTGCTGCTATATTCCAGTAGTGGACTCTGTTACCTTTGGGGACTCTGAAAATACATTTAAAAAAATAATAAAAACTTTTTAAAGACATTCTTTTCTTAATCAATTCGTACTAAAAAGTAAAAATAAAAAAAAATTTGTTTATGCATGCCTAAAGAGAAAAGCATGAGGCGCGCTCTCATATACAGTCAGTTTATAAATTCTTGAAATGACGCTCCTCATTCTTTTCTTTTTAGTCATGCATAAACAAAATTATTATTATTATTTAACTTTTTAGTATGAATTGATTAAGAAAAGAATGTTTTTAAAAAGTTTTTATTATTTTGTTTTTCGAGTTATTTCGATGTTCGGATACGTTTTCTCAAGCTAAATGTTTTGTGACCCAAATCCTAAAGTGATATACAACCAGAAAAACCCAGGCTAGTTGCAGGGTAGTATTTATTATATGATAAAGAAGTTGAGAATAAAGGAAACATTAAAATTTACTTTTAAAATATATATGAAAGTAACAATGGAATATTGTATTGTCAGCGGACTTACGTCGCCCTGCAAAATTTCATCATTCTATGACGTCGGGAAATGAGTTAAATTAACGTTCAAAGATTTGAATTTGATGACACCACGAACCATTATGAAGTAAAGAAAAGAATGTAATAATAATATCAAGCAACAGGCAATATTGTTCATATGGAGCTGTTTCGTCTTTTATATTTTCTCTCAAAAGTTTTCAGTCTTATGGTTATATTAATTACAATTGCCTAATAGTACCCGACATTTCCAATTCCTGACGAATGGCCGATTATTTTGAGAAACGAAGAAGTGTTTGCTTGTAAGGGCTTATTTTCATGAATGCTTGCGTTGCTTGTGATTTGTGTGAATAGCCAATTGAAACACGTGTTACACTTACCTTACAATAAAACACTTTTAAGGCTCATTTTCAAGCCCGCTTGCGTTGCTTGCAATTTGGGTGAATAGCCAATTGAAACACGTGTTACAACGCGTAATAAAACTACAGCACGAAAGACCATGTGCTTCAATTGGCTACTCACCCTAATCGCAAGCAACACAAGCGGGCTTGAAAACGAGCCCTTACAATTGGCTACTCACCCAAATCGCAAGCAACGCAAGCTTTCATGAAAATCAGCCCAAATTCCCATTAGGTGCCTTTTCTTCAGAGACTATTCAGTGTTGCAGAATCAATGTACGACGCGACGACTCAACATTCTAGTGTCGCTAGCATCGAAGTTGCACGCAAAAGCAACGAAGAAGCATATCTTGTTATTATTCTATGGTTTCCAATATTTATCGGGAGATACAAAATCGCCATTCACAACGATTGGATTGGGTTCATCAAATTGTACCCAACGATGCTGTAGTGATTGGTTAGTGTCAAAAGATAGGCACCGCAGCAAACAATTGACGTCGATCGTCCACTTCCAGTCAAAACAATATAATATGGACTCAACAGTTCTGACTCAGTATTTCACTCTTGTTATCGCTGTGCTTTTCGTTTTTCTATTTATGTTTTAATTCTTGAGTTAAGCACGTTACGGATTGTGCATATAATATTCCTCCTGCTCTAAATAATATTTACGTTCTTTGCAACAAGCGTATAAACACAGTTGGATCTGAAAATTTGGTTTGTATTGGTTTAGAAGTGGACAATCGAGGTTAAATATTTGCGATGCCGTCTATCTTCCGACACTAGCTGATCATTCCAGTATCGTTACGTAGAACTCGATGGTTTTTACAATTTCCAGGGAAATCGATTCTAATGCCTGGTGCAACTTGTGAGTGGTCGTTCAAATTAAATTAGTACAGTCAGTTGCAGTATATAGCATTGACATGTACGTACATTTCTGCTCCTAATGAAACTTCGAACAAATCAAGTTTATTCTTTTATTTAAATGACATTCATATAGGCAAGACTGGCAACTATGACGTAGGGTCTAAATCCATCACATATTTTGAGGATGACGTTCTTCGCGACCACTCCTCCGGAAGTCAGGAAAGAGATAAAGTGACTAGAGTTTTGTCTAGGTCCTATACTGGTAAGGTGAAGCGATGATGGTTTGCCACTGTCTACAAACGGGACGGATTCTAGGTTTGGAACTTATAGTTTAAACCAAAGGATTAGCTTCAATATGTCCCCCAGCGGGTAGTTTTGTGAAACGGGTCGGTCCAAGGCATGGTACCGAGACCAAGACTAAGGTCTAGGAATCAAGAAGAGACCGGAACACTATGCATCGAGACGAGACCAAGACCGAACTTATCCCTCGACACGAGACCGAGACTTGCCTCCCGAGACTGTCGTCTCGAACGAAACTGAAAGTTTTTTTCTTGAATGTCGATAATATTAATTTAATGCGATAATGTTTATGATATTTTAAAATAGAAGGAGTCTTATGAGAATTAGTTTCCTTCTGATAAATTTTGTATAACATGCTATATTGTAGTTTAAAAATACAACTAAAAGTCATGTAAGCTATCAATGCGAAACTATTTCCTGTTGTCTTTCAACAATAATATAAATTGATTCGAGAACAGGTATATACAGAAATTTATTTCCGTCTACGAACTTTAATCTCCATGCTTTCTTCCTGTTGATAGTCTTTTTAGTTCTGCTAACACTTTCCCATTGATATCAGCCTCTGCTAGACTGATCCCGTAAAGACTGTAAAGCATATGTCACGAAATCAAATTGTCTACATTCAAATATAGGTCTATTCTTACGCCATTTACTTTTTTTTTTAAAAATGGTGCAAAGTTTTTTGCAATACTAACCGGTACTTTACAATAGATGGAGATAATCTAACATTCTTTTTTAAAGAATACTTTTCTACGTATAAGAAAACAAGTCGGAGCTTAGTCGCGGGACTGTGCAGGAACAACGTAAAAGTTTTATACACGTTATTTTTGTGGTATACGTATTATTTTTCCATTACATATAGTTTTTCGAGCACACACGACGTCCTTCGGAAAGATATCAGCCAATCTAAATTGATATCACACAGTGACTTCTTCAGACAGTGAAATTTACGTTTTCCGGTTAAAATAAAACACGTTTCTTAAGTTATGCGTCATTGGCTCACTATTGGCCCGATATTCTTCTTCTGCTACTGAAGTCGTTAAGTTAGACGCACAATATATAATCTGTTACTCCAGGAGAATCACTGATCGCCTGTAACCAGTGACAGAGCGTTGACTTCGCATTCGGGAAGTCCTAGGTAAAATCTCAGCGGCCGAGTATCCTGACTGAGGTTTTTTCCTCAGTCGCACCAGGCAAATGGTACCTTCAAATTAGTTCCTGACCGACTCCTTCCCACATCATGCCCTATCCTTTTCCGACCTAAGCCTTGGATGCATAAATACTAAACTCAAATTCAAATCCAAAAGAATCAATTAATATTTTTTACAAGAAAGTGACTTGGACTCTTCATCGCACACTAGCGGAGATCGACTCTGGGAATACGCCGCCATGATGTAAGACGGCGAGTGTATGCACTCACCCACTAGAAATACTTCCATATAATGAACAGTTTAACATCATGTTTCCGGTATTATTCATTGTTTGATTTCGAAGCTAGAGTTCATAGTATGTGAAAATAAATTATTTACTCACTTTAAAATACCCGAATATATATTCCTTTCTATTACAGTATGTTCTCTACGCAATTATCCTAGCCAAAATAAACTGTTTCCTTAATATCAAAAATAGATACCAACCAATTTTTATCTTTTACTCTATTTTAGCTTGGAGCAGATTATGTTATTAGAAACACTAGGAGAAACCAAGCAGCCGCAGCTCGATTGTTAGAACGTTGGTTTAACAATCGGGAGGTCCTAGGTTCGATACCAGAGACCAACCATCCTGACATAGGATTTTCCAGGGTTTTTCCTCAGTCACACCAGGCAAATGTTGAGATGATACATTCAAATTAGACCCTGGCTGAATCCCTCCCGCATCCCTTCCCCTGCTCTATCACGGCCAGACCCTCAGATGCCAAAAGGTTATATATAAAATTGAGTTTCAATTCAAGAAAATAAGGACAAGTCAATCTTGGCCATATAACACAACCAATTGCTTTTGCAAATCAACAGTTTTGCATGGAACGTTATTGCTTCGTGGATTTAAGCACAACACTTTCGCAAACTATATGTCTTTTACCACGCGATCTAGAGCCAGTAAGATATTTTTCTCCGTTCTGTTCTGAGAAAAATACACCTTTTTCTCACGAAAAAATGGTTAAATGAAACCACTGAAATATTTGTTGATTTTCAAAAAAAGTAATTTTTATTAGTTATATTGAATTGAATTGCAAAACTTTTCTTTTATTTACACTCTCTGACAAACCATTTTTTTATTGACCGACCTTGCAATTAATCTTTGAGAATAAGTTCTTGAGGAACGTTACTCGTTAATATCTTTGCAACGATACTCGTATCTCATAATGTGCGCGACAATGTCCGTCTTTGGCATGTTTGGCGAAATTGTAATGAGCAGGATGTTTGAGCATTGGTGAACATCATTATTTTCATTAGTCGTTGTTCTGCTGCATGGAGGCCGGTACGTAAGCCCAAGAGCCCCTCCCTGGCTTTGGCTTTTTAATGTTTAAAATTGACAATTTCATTTACAACACAAAAAGAAGAAGTTGCCTTACTACTGGAAGGGACGAGGACATCACAGCTCTCTATATGTTAAATAAGTGTTCGTATGTTTAGTTCTGTGTTTAGTACTTAGTGCACATCAATATCAAGACATATTCATAGGGGAAAGCGTCAGCCATTTTCTTTGTTACGTGACTGTATGTTAAGTTAATAGTATTTTAAAGCATTTCCAGTGTTTTATTCCTTTACGCAACACGGACGTATTTTCTACTTTACGGTTGATTCTTCGGATAATAACAAGATTGCTGGGAACTTTGTTCTTAACTTCGATTAAGCATTTTAAAGTATGTAATAGAAAATTAAGTTTCATTGTATGGATCCGTTTAGGTGCTGGTCTATA